>NW_006499707.1:95224-125769 GCF_000471905.2 Amborella trichopoda | reverse complement strand
GGTTTTTCAACCTTATATAAACTTTTTCTCTTATTATGTAATGTTAGATAGAACTTAAAAATTATTTCTACATCCTAAAACATTATATCAAAATATCACAGTTTTGAGCACTTAAAAATTCATTATAAAAAATTTGAAAAATAATCATAAGCATATTTTATAATATAGAAAATTTGCTTAAAAGAACTTCAATTTTTATATTTTCAAATCCCTCTCTCTCTCTAAACCTTCCACTCTCTCTTTCCCCTCTCTCCTTTCTTTTTCTCTCCATATCAATAGGATTTTTTATCGTACTAACTAATTTAGTTATTAGATTAGAAAAAATAAATTTATTTAAAATAAACATTATAGCTTCTAAAAGAAGTACTGGATTAAGATAAGGAAATCCATCTAAAATACAACCCTAAACTCTTTCTCTAAATTTTAAGATCTCTTAAGCTCATCTATCTCTTTGATTTTCTTTCCATTTTTCCTATTCTTCCGACGTTTACTCTCTTTCAATATCCTCTCCACTTCTCTCAAGGTAGGGGTTCTCTCTCCCCCCTTAATTATATATCCCCTTCATTCTCCCTCTTCCTCTCTCTCTTTCTCTCAATTCTACTTCATGTACTCTATTTCTCTCTCTCATAGTCTTATCCAGTATCTCTCTTTCTTCTACAGGTTATTTTATTTCTCTTTATATCTTTTAAATATGGGCACAGTTCGGATAAAGCCCACTTAAAAAATTTTATTTAAAAAGATTTGTTTTTATGTTTAAATATTTTTAAATTAATCATCTCGTCATCAAAACTCACGAGAAAAAAATAGATTTCAAATTTTGGAGTAGTGCATCTTGTGATGCATTTTTAAACCTTCAATTTTCAAGATTTTCATAACAAATCTTCACTATTTTTGAAGCTTTAGATCTTATAATTAAATATAAAAACATATTTTAAGACAATCACAAAAATTTCTCATGTTCAAACCACGCTTTATATTGATTGTTTATTTAAAATTTGAATGAAAAACTATGAGCAACTCCAATTAAGATAATTAAAAAACGGGATTCCTTTTTTGGTTCGCAAAATTGAAATTTTCTTCCCAATGGAGGGTAACTCGAAATTTCCGAAGAAATTCAAGGGCGTTTCTATTAGAAAAGGACGAAAAGACCCCATCCAGCACCGGCACACAATAAAGAAACCCTAGATAAACCTGTCCCATCTCCATTGATCACACGTTCTCTTTCTTCCCCCATTAACCATTCTCTCTCTCTCTCTCTCTCTCTCTCTCTCTTCTTTTCCTTTCCTGGCCTTATTATTTGTCCTTGTTTTCGTCCACTTTCTTATGAAAAAGGCCGCCACTGCTGGGATTACCTGGTTTTTCTTTAGAGAGAGAAAGAGAAGGGAGGAGAGGGCAGTGAGAGAGAGAAGGGAGGAGAGGGTAGTGAGAGAGAGAAAGGAAGTAGAGTTTTTAGAGAGAGAATGGCAGGAGAGAGAGAAGGATCAGGGTTGGAGGAAGGGCTTGTGTCGAGAGAGAAGCAACCGCACATGGAGAAGCATTTCAGAGCGGGGGAGGTGGTGAGGGACGTTATAATGGGGGTTTCCGACGGCCTCACCGTGCCCTTTGCGTTGGCCGCCGGTCTCTCAGCCGCCAATGCTCCCTCTTCCATTATCCTCACAGCCGGACTCGCTGAGATAGCTGCAGGCGCCATCTCCATGGGGCTCGGCGGGTACTCCCTCTCTCTCTCTCTCTCTCTCTCTCTGTATCATTATATTTCTCTCTTTCTACGCATTTGCTACACTCTCTAGATCCAAACTTGTTTCTATGTAGTCTCTGTGCGTATATATTTTCAGAAACTCATTTCTCTCTCTAATAGAGGGCTTTCCCCTACGTTCTTTTTTGTGTATTTTTGTTATTGCATTCATTTGTTAGTTCTTTTGTGTGGACTTTTGTTATTGAATTCATTTGTTAATGACTAAGTTCCTGTACTTGTTTAATATAAGTCTTTTCACACTTTATTTTTGGAAAATTAAATTCTTTGTTGGGCTTTACCAAAATCATTAAATCACCAGGAAAGCCTTCATCGTACAACCCTTTTCCACTCTCTAGGAGGATGCTCCATAGTTTATGTAACGCTCGTCTTAATGTGTGCAATAACTGATGTGACCACATGCGTCTTCCCCATACATGCGATTCTCTCTCCTTCTAAACGTCAACTTAGTGAGGGCAGCTTAATGGTTCCCACGTGTTGGGCGCGTGTCGTCGAATGTTTAATCTCCATCTCATGACTAAGGAACGGGCCCGGACCCGGAACTGATCCGGACCAAAAGTTGGGGAGAAAGCGATTGTAGAATTAAGGTAGCTATTTTTGTGGCGGAAAACTCTTTAATTGATCATCTGGACTATAGAAATGAAAAAGATTTCAAATCTAAAAGAACATATTATTATCTGGACTGTCTATACTTGTAAATGCATATATTCAATTGGAATGCATGTCCAAAAAAATGAGCAGCGGTCTCTTCTTTTCTTTTCTTTTTTTTTTCCTTTTGCGCATCCAAATTATCAGATTTTAGATCAAGTAATTAATTGTGACCTCCATTTATGAAAGGTAAATGTTCTATGCAATCCCTTTCTTTTATAAGTGTGTCTGGATGGACACATACGCATGGTTCAGTTCAGTATGTGTGAGAAAGGGGTGCACATTCGGTGCAGTGCGGTGGGTCTCTAGCGTCTAGAAACGTTAGAGAGATGCATCCACAAAGAAAAAGTTGGAGAGACAAAAAGGGGTGGTCCTTCGTGGCCATAGCCTCCTTTTTCCTCTTTCGGACACTTCTATTTTGACCCCCATATCTTTATTTCTACAAGGATAAAAAACCCCTAAACTTTTATTGGGATGGATCCAAAGGTTGACCTGAAAAGGACCCTTGGTACAGGAAGAATCCCGATACAACATGCTCTACTCTTATTCTCAATAAGTGACAAGCACCATCCAATCCCCTATAATTTCGTTAGAAATTTGAGCTTCTTGATAGTCTGACTTGTGACACGAGAGAATAAAATTGCCATTCTCTCTTTAAAATACCATTAAATAAAAGGAGTACGATAGGATACTTATGTATACGAGTATTTTTTTTAAGGTACTCAATATTTTCATAGGCTTCGTATCTTTATATTCCACCATATTCCACCATGTAGTAATTTTTCTGTCTAGAGGTATTTTAGGTAATGAATTAGGGATAGCATAAAAATTATTGGTAGAAAGAGAAGTATTTATTAACTTTAGTGAACCTAAAGTGCTCCATCATCCATATAGAGCCACCATTGCTTCTTAACCACCAGTAAGATGGTTTTAGATTCTTATAGAAATATCTAATTCTACCCATCCTAAAGACAAAAAATATTATTATTAAAAAAAATTTGTATTATAAAACAAGTACAATGAACATAAACAAATATTAAGTACATTAATGAAATACTCATATGTATGAGTACCTTAACATAACCCCAAATAAAATGGAGTATCGGTTTTAATTTTTGGTGGTTTGATATGGCTTTTAGGTACCTTGCAGCAAAGAGTGAAGCCGATCATTACAATCGTGAATTGAAAAGGGAGCAAGAGGAAATTATAAATGTCCCAGAAACAGGTACTTTGACAAAGTCTCTCTTTTCTTGGTTGATTTAATTATTTACCAGTTTTACTTTAATTTATCAAATACGATAAGAGGTGAAGTAATTAATATTTAACCCGTTTACAACTATTTCAAGTTATAACTATGTGTCTTTTAATGGGGTGTTTTGAAATTAAATTAACAGATATGAGTAGAATGTTAAATATTTCTTTAATTTTCTACCCCATTTTGTATCTATATATGATTTGACTCTCTTGTGTTTGTTTCAAAATGGTTTGGAGCTCTTAGTCCTAGACATGTGTCCTAGACATATGTTAATAATCGAAAATGATTTTCTCTTTTTAGTGTTCGAACCCCCAAAGGGAAATGCCACAGTTTTAATGTATATTTTCAAAATGAGTTTGCTTGTAACAGAAGCCGCAGAGATTGCAGATATATTGTCTGAGTACGGGCTTGAACCAGATGAGTATAGACCGGTTGTTGATGCCCTTCGGAAAAATCCACAAGCATGGCTTGAATTCATGATGAAGTGAGTTTTTAGTTTGTTTCATTTATTTTCCTGTGCAAATAATTGTCTCAGTTTGTATCCCAATCCATGAACAAACCAAGCCAAGTATGCCTCTTTTGTTTTTGTATTCATTTTCTTTAGAGTATGTTTGATAGGTGTGAAAAATATTTATCTTGAAAGTATTTCCATATGAAAGAACTCTCCCATATGATTGGGTGTGGGAGATTTTTTCATATCTGCTTTGAGACCGATTCGTGTTAAAAAATTATCATAACTAATCAGTTGGGGGAGTTTTTTTTTTTTGGTAATTTAGTGGGGAAGACAGGCCTCTACCCATTTTTTTTTTTCAATAGATTAGGGAGTTACATTTTGAATGTGTTAATTGAAGATGTTAGCGGTAGGAATGGATACCACAATATGGTAATTGGATGTCGGGATGCTACCACCACGACTCCAGCCCTTTTCTTAAGGGAGTTCTTTTATGTGAAAATACTTTCAAGAAAATGTTTCACATGTAATACACGCCCTTATTAAGGGCTATGCTATTTTCAAGCAAGGTCCACTTATGACCATACAACATGGTCATGAGGGTCATCACCAATCAATGGAGTGGACGGTGATGGAGATTGGTGAGATCCACTGTTCCTCCAACTGATAACCCTTACGACCCTGCGATTACCGTGATCTATGGATCATACTATACTTTCCATTCACACAAGACCCCCTACTTCTGTCCTGATAACTTCCACTAAGAAAGGAAAGAGCTAAAAATACACAAATACCAATCCATCTTCACATTTTTCTAATATGACTGGTTTTTTTTTTTCCCAATTTTTTTTTGGGCCATAGGTTCGAGTTAGGCTTGGAGAAACCGGAACCAAGAAGAGCAGTAGAGAGTGCCATCACCATTGCATTGGCCTACATAGTCGGTGGCCTAGTTCCCCTTCTCCCTTACTTCTTCATCCGTGCTGCAAAGGATGCCATGCTTGCCTCAGTAGCTGTTACCCTAATCGCACTCATCTTCTTCGGCTACGTGAAGGGAAGGCTTACGGGAAACACCCCCATACGCTCCGCCCTGCAAACCGCTTTGATAGGGGCTGCAGCCTCGGCTGCAGCTTTTTCCATAGCTCGAATTGTGCAACCACAGTCCTGAATACATTGGGGTGTTAAGTTAGAATTTGAATCAAAGAATAAGTAAAAGTGGGGATTAGGAGGGTGAAGGTGATATGAGATCAAGATCCTGGACAAGTGCATTCGTATTGGCAAGCTGGGGCATGAACAAAGCTAGCTTCAGTTTCCACCAGTGTTTAGGACAAGCTCCATGAGCTAGTTTCCATTATATATTTTGAGGAATGTTACTGTGATGTAAATTTATGGTTGCTTAGTGAAATTGTTTTCATCGTTGTTTTTCACTTTATCTGAGAATCACGTTTTAGTTAATGTAATTATCAAAGCCTATCTTGTACTAGCTTGAAGAATACCCAATCCATTACCTAAAGCCGCGGTTCAAAATAAAATGTTAATTCAAATTGAGAATCGCTAATTCATATCGGATTCAGCAGATAGTCAAAGCCAATTCTTACACACAATTGCAAATCAACTTAATCGCCCAACTGTCGGAGAACCCCGGGAATTCATTTCTTCAAATCTCTGCCGATTCTCATACAGAATTGCAAATAGATTTGATATTTTAATAAATCGCCCAATTAAGAAAATCGTGGCATTTCATTTCATCAAATTGCAAATCTGGGTAATCCCATTTTGTGTAATATTTTAAAGGAAAAGTACACAATGAGACCATTTACCTTTGATAAAAAGCAATCTCAATTAATTTTAACCATTGGATGTAATATTGGACGACTACATTTATTCTATTGAACAAATTCAAACTTCAAAAAAAAAAAATCTCAAACTTTGTGACACTATCAAGCTATTAAACTTCACATCGGATGGTTGTAACTAATTGTGACCTCCTTGTATCAAAGATAAATAGTTTCATTATACACATTCCCTACCTCGAAGCTATTAGATTTCACATAGGATGGTTGTAACTAATTGTAACATCCTTGTATCAAATATCCTTGTATCAAATGTAAATGGTCTCATTTTATACATTTCATATTCTAAATGTATTTTTTAATTAGAATTGTCTACAAAGAGACAATTTATCTTATCATATGTAAACAATCTCATTCTATACTATCTTATCAAATGTAAACAATCTCATTCTATACATTCTTTATTCTAAATGTATTTTTTAATTAGCATTGTCTACAAAGAGAATTTATCATGTACATAAAAGTCACAATCAGTTTTGAGATGGGTGGTAAAATCCAAAAAATTCTTTTTTGAAACTTTTTGTGTCTAATCAATGATACTCTTACAACCACTTATTTTGAAATATAAAAGACAAAAATAATTGTGACCTCCATGTACAAAAGATAAATAATCCTTAAACAACCCCTTTTCTATTTCTTTTTAAATACGAGAGTACAACTGATATGAATTGGCAATTTGAAATTAGTACAATGGAAGCCGATCCAATACCCGAGGTTTTCAATTCCCACCTAAAATAACCTAAGTTTCTGCATAGAACTTTGTTGAATACTTTCCTTTTTTATTTCATTTTAGTTTTGCCACTTTCTGAACTTCATCGTATTCTCTAATCCGAAAGAAGTAAATGGTGGAGGTAAAATAAAAGGGAGATGCTTTTCAGAAAATCCAACAAAATACAATATAGGAAAAGCCATTCAACTCCATAGCTGTATGAATCCCTTCCCCAAATACAAAAAGCAAAATCTCTAAATCTCTCTCTCTCTCAATCATGCTTGAGGACTTTCATGAGAGTGGCTCGGGTAAAAACTATCGCAACGTATGAAGCAAAGGTCACCCCAATTCCAGCCAGCAAAACATTGAGGTCGTAAGCCCTGCTCTGTACTGTGTAAACCCTAAGCCCAATGGTATTCCAATAGCTTTCTGTCCACACAGGGTCCACTTCCCCCATTTCATCCCCATGACTTGCTGGAACCACACTCCAATAACCTGACTCAAACTTCAAGCGAGTTGAATAAGCTGGTACATACCTACGAACATAGCAAAACAATCACCAAATTCGCAAATAGTTAATGAAACTATTTGTTTTGGATAGATCAACAGGGAAGGGGTCCCCTACCCTTGAAAAGATCGGAACTCAAACAAGTTAATCAAACAAGAGAGAGAGAGAGAGAGAGAGTCAGGATTTGGTATTTTTGGTGATTCTGTTGCATACCCACGTTTTGTCTAAAACAATTTGGTCCCTCATTTAATCTGAGGGTTTATCGTAGTAAAGTAAGTGTAATATCGTCAGTTTTTCTCCTTATCTTTTACTTTTTTCCTTTAATCTGGTTTTTCTATTTTTTTTCTCCTAATCTTGCATTTTACCAAATGATCAAAATTGTCATTCATTTGGTATGAAAGTACTGTTCAACAACAGAAGAAGCGCAACATGCACAAAAAAATTTCATAAAACCGAGTGGACTAAAATACTCAAAACAGTTGCCAAAAGTAACAGAGTTCAAAATTTGGAGAAGGGTGAAAAACAACAACCACAAAATTTCATGGACAAAGTAAAACGTTTGTTTCGTTTTTATTGAGTTAAAATTTCACAAACAAAACTTCAAACAAGATCATAATTTCGAATAATCCAGATGAGAATCACTTACTTCATAAGACAGAACCATAATCAAAGAAGTGAATACCTTGTGGTAGAGAGCACACACACTCCCCTGCCACCCACTTCAGCGCCAACGCACACTTCATCCACGCCCTCGCAACCTTGTGAGCAATCCGAATTGCTACCATTTTCTCTTGGGGTAGAGGTCCTATCTGCTAAAAAGTTCCAAACAAACCTAGACGTATCATCTGCATATTGTTGGGGTGGCGCCTCCGGTGAACTGATCATAACCCCAACATAGTGATTGGGGCAAATCTGCGAAGGAGAGATGTATTTGGCCACCAATTCACAAGAAAGTCCTGGTTCACAAGTCAATAGGCATCCCACAAGGTCATTAACAAGAGTGATGTTGATGCTAATGGATTGAAGAGTCGGAGTGCTAAGTTTTGACCCCTCGGTAGCAAGTATGTAAAGTGCCCTAGCAACCAAAGATGCGGCTGCCACTATTGATGAAGAGTTAATATTTGCTGCACAGCAAGAAGATGAAAAAAAGAGGGTATTAATCTCAAAGAGGAAAGTAGTAGCAGTGAAGAGTACCAAGATATTTTTAATAGAAGCATACGATGCTTCAATGGAGTATGGATGACAACAGTTCATTTGAGTCTTCATCATCTGATGAAATGATGGGCTGTGATTGAGAATGAGAGTCAACAGAACAGGACATGAGCCACATGGAGACTCCACGCTCTTCACAACTTCCATCATTTCAATGATGGCTAGTTCCGAATCGACAATTGTCTTCCATAAGACATGGGACTGTTTTGATTTGCAAAGAATTTCAAGAAATAGTGGCGCACAAGCATCATCCGGGTGGCTGTGGTAGAATTTGTTGGAAAAAGCTGTGTCAAATTCCTCAACAACAACCCCTGATATTGAAGAGTTCTGTAAATAAGAAAGAGTGTATCAGGGAACAAAGCGTTGAAGTTCTGGTCAGAACTAGCAAGAGAGGGTGACCCGTTAAATTTTGAGAAACTAACATTTAGTTCTATTATCCTAGATTAGAATCTATGCCAGGGAATTTTCCAGTCAACAGAAAAAGTGCCAGGCTTATCTATTTAAGCAACATGTCAGATTATCAGGATATACTTATTTTCCAAGCAACAGTAAATCACAAAAAAGGTCTGTACCTGTTTGGCTCATAAAATCAGCACATTTCATTTCCAACTACAGAATATTATCTCAAAAAAAAAAACTACAGAATATATTAGGTACATAATGAATGGGGTTTAGAGAGCTCCAAAGTACACCCGCAGCATGAACACACCAACCATTAGTTCTTTAAGTTTTTCATACTTCCAATATTTCATAGAAAAACATCATAATGTCCACAATTCAAGTAGCACATTATAAGCTCACAGTTTCCAACTTATTGGTGGTATAGGACACTCATTGTTAAATGCCCTTGGTTTTGCCAAAAGGGACAGAATTTCACCTCAGAGCCATTATAAAAATTTGATAAATTACTGTCGCTATTGAGCTTTTTTGAAAAAAACTTGAGGATGGTGAATAAACAGTTGAATGACAAACACGAAAGGGTGTAATAAGTATTAAACACAAAATCACAAAAGGTGGTCAAACTTAGAAATCATGATTGCGATAATTAGAAATGAAAGTCTATTACTACGATGAAGAACATAGTAAGTTTTATTAATATGCAAAACCTTTGAGTTACCTCAGTAAATATTCAACAACAAAAGTTAAAAACATACTGGAAGCAGAACATCCCGGAAATATCCTGGAATAACAAAACTGTTTCACTAATAGAATATTAAAAGGGATGGTTCCGGTACTGCCTGAATAGAACAACCTGGATGGAGCTAGTATAATGATACTTCATATAACAATAGCATTACCTTTTTCATGAAAGACATCAAAGATGATGGAGGAATGCCGGGATTTGAAGAGCTTGCATTTTTTATCTGAATGCTCTCAGTATTAAATGAGCCGGCTGCCAGTTGTAAAGCATTCAGTGTATCCATTGTTGCTGAAGAATTCTACATAGGAAAAATAAGATAAATACACCATGATCTACGTGCAGTATGTTATATATTCAACTGGTCATTGAGTAATTCAAAATGACATTCTGGCTTAATGTTGTTGCAAGTTAAAACTATACATATGAGCATGCATGAGTGCATACACACACAAACATACATAGAGGATGCACTCTAGGGCAATCCTAGTGAGGATTAAATGAGCGATGTCAAGAAACATGTGAGCACATGACAAAACCTACACCAACATAAAAGCCTCAGAATTCAGAATGCATTAATTTTTTCACCTCTCCAGAATGAGCAAAAAAAGTTGCGACCCCTTCTGTCATGCCTTTCCCAACTGATCCAATTTCCAGGACCTAAGAAAGGGAAAACCAACACAGTTACAAAGTACATTAAAATATTTGTTTTTTGAGATCCCTTACTAACAAGAAATAACTATAAAAGGATTCACTTCCAGCTGCATAATATTTGGCTTTGACTAACTTACATACTAGTGCCACTACAGAGACTATCCAATAACTTACATACTAAAGCATTGTTACACAAAGGTTTTCAAAAGAAAATGATAACTCACAATTACAATAGTTGTTCTAATGGTAGCAGACTGTTGCAGTAAACACTCTAAACGATGCATAGTTTTTAAAAATAACAGCCATTATGCAAGTTGTGACAATCACTATAACACTAACAACCCTTGGCTGTCATCATGGATTAGAACAGACTTTAAAATCTTACTTAAAACAGTGTGCATATTCTAAATGATGCCAGAAATGAATACATACAGAGATAAAAAAGATGATGTAGAAAAAGAAAAAAATATAGAAGACATCTTAAAAAGTGAAAGGTACCTGCTCAATCAAAGTGATGTTAAGACCATCAACCGACTGTCCAACATTATCAAGTTCAGCAAGAAACCTACGGCTGCCAAGATAACCCCAAGCTTCTCCTGTGAATACCATGAAAACGAGCTGCATAGAAAAATAGTAAGCATCAATAATTGGATGTTTAATAGCATACAAGATATGGATGGGTTATCATCATATGAGATGAACGGACAAATATCAAGATAGCAACAAACTATCATATTCACGTATTGTTCAAGATTCAAGAAGAAAACACTGCACATAGGAGTGCAACTACATACATTGCTAAATATAACATCCGAACTAGGTGGTTCAAAGTGATCCCAAACTGCTGAAAAACATTGACAACTAAAAATAAGTCTCATTCACTCACAGCTGAGTAATATGACAGTTCTCAGAAACCATGATTGAATGAACCTATGGTTATCAACAAGCCAAGCCAGCTCGAAGTTATCAATTTGGTGCATAATGAGTCAAGCTTGTGCAATGTTCGATAAGCCAAGTCAAGCTGACCACTAGCTGATTTATTAAACAAGCCAAGCTCAATCTCGACAAGAGCTTGAATAAAAATAATGTAGAGAAACTTGAGGAACAATAAAAACAGCAAGAACAAAAGCAAAACACAAGCACAATTCAAAGAAATCTAGGGTTTCTTCTCCACACCCAAGTTAGAGTTGCAAAAGCCTAAACTTTTTTTTTTTTTTCTTTCTTTCAAGTTCTAAAAATCATGTGGATGACCCCCTCAAGGCCCCACACACTTTTTTACATATTATAATTTAATGTTCCAAGTACAAAAATTGTCCAAAAAAATAATACATTGACCCATATATCCTAACTTAAACTTAAAATTGGTAATGACAGTTTTTTACCCCTGTGAATAGTACTCATGAACAGTACTTGTGAATAGTACTCATGAAATAAATAAAAAATATATATAAAAGCCCTAGAATTCCTAAAAAACTAAAACCCTTAGAAATAAACCCTAATCCTAAAAATATAATATAAATCCTTTGAAATTGAATAAAAATATAAAATAAGAATAATTTTACTCTCCATCAAAAAAATTATATATACATAAAATAAGAATAATTTTGCTCTCCATCAAAAAATTATATATACACTGTATAAAATGTACACAATATATACTACAGTTAACACTTCCAAAAAACAATGTATACAATATATACCAAAAAAAAAATGAAATACTTTGTACATCGTGTAATATGGATATTATATTGTATATTGCACCATTTATGGGCTTGTCCTGGGATTGTTTATGATTTGAGTACATTTGTGGGTGTGTTTGAGTGAAAATGTAAGGCCAAGCCAAGATCAAGCTGGTCCTCTACGCATGCAAGCCACGTTTCATATGCAAGCTTGGCTTGGCTCACTCAATGACACCCCTAAATGGACCATACCCACTGGATGAGGAGGAGAACATGTTGCTCCATACGGTTATAGTTATAAAAACGTTTAAACAAATAATAGACCCAACTGAAATATATTACAGGACTTTGTACTAAATAAAAATGTGATCGACTGGATTCAACTCTCTGCACACATTCTCCATTTTGAAAGTTGTGTATGATAGAAGTAAAATCTTTTCAATTATGGCCATTATACAAATTCCTTCACTTTACACTTCTCTTAGTCTCTACACCCTTTCCAGAATATGTATTCCTACAATATATCAACACAATCTAATAAGATTCCAATATGGCATAAAATGAGAACGTGTTAGTGGTGTCAAAGATCTTAACAGCTTCACACCATACAACATGATTTATTTCCTTACATATTTAAGGCCAAAGAAACTCAAGACATTGAAGCAGGTTTTGTCAAGGGATGGTACTCCTGGACTTCAATCTAATAGAAAAAAATGACAGGTACATATAGACCTTGATGTTGCTGCTAAAATGATAGCCTTAAATCAACATATCATGAAAATAGTCACATATGCCCAATCCTCAACCACCAAGAAACGAGTTGTGTAAAGAGAAAATGTTTAAAAAGAATTACTTGTTTCCTTAAATCATTGACACCATCAATATGGGAAAGAGCATCCACTGCAGCCAGCAAGGCAATCAATCCCTACAATAAATTCAAAGGTCAGTCAATCATTTTGGCAGGAGCTCATCAAACAAAACCACAATATATATAAGAATCAATGGACAATTGAAACTGAAATCTAAAACCATAACTTACAGACAACGAGGAATCTGCTCCAAGACTTTTGTCCCGAAAAAGAGATGCAGAATCCACTGATGCCATAGCAAATATAATTGGTTTTGCAGGGCTCGATGAGGAAATGTTAATAGGTGGTAGTGAAGACCAGACACTGCCCTTCAGGTGTCAGAAAAAATCAACTCTAGGTTAAAATTAAGGACAATGCAACAGCAATAAATTTTACTTTTTGCCAAGTAATGGAAACTCAATGTTTGTTTGAAGAATTGGTCAATGTCAGCCTTAAAATGAAAGCACGTCAAACTGAATCCAATCCACAAAGGACTTCCAAAAACACTAATAAACAACGGAGTTCAACTTTTTTATTGCAAAGATGCCAGATTGACTTCTATATTGAAGAGTTTCTCAGAAGGGATCTTTTAAAATGGCTCTTTCTAAATAATGCACAGCCTTAGTTGGTATGTATGTGACAAGTAAAGACATAATCAGCCTAGCATATCAAATTTATGCAACTTAATGTATACAGTTATGCTTCTTTCTTTACCCAAAGAAAAATAAAACCAGTGGTTCATGAAAATGCAGATATGTCCAACTTGCATAAGTCTAAGGCACTGGACATTCACCTGCTAAAATCTAAAATTCATTGACATACTTGCCATTGTTAAACAAAACTCCATTAGTTGGTCATGATAATGTCTGAAAGTCTTCCCTTCTCACAGTTCTCTCAAACAAGGAAAAGTACTAAAGATTGACATAAGAGATTCCATATCCATTGAATCTAGATCAAACCAAAGGGAATAAACTCCCAGAATCTAAGCTATGATAGGGTATGAAGTCTTATCACTGGAAAAGTAGCACCCATATGCAACTGAGAGTTCTCCTTCAAGGATTTTCCGCTTTTAATAAGGATCTCTGAGCTGACAAATCACCTACTCTATGGAATTAATTGTTAATAGACTATGATTTGCAAAGCAAATCAACTACTAATCACAGCACCCCATATTCTCCATTAAAATCAAATTGTGAAAATACTAAATAATGACCGAATATCACCTATTACCAAGTCTACTGATGCAATTTATTACTCAACACTTCCTCACCACATATGACAATTGCCAACTTACATCCTGCACCCTTACACCCTACAATGAAGAAAAGGGGAAGGAGAAATAAATGTCCCACCTGTCCTAACCTTATCTCATGGACAAAGAACACAAGCTTCCTATGTATGCCTTGTGACCTAAAGTATGCACAATGGCTATATACTTTGTTTTTGAAACTCACAATGGCCATATATTTCAACTTAAAAAGGATCTGGAAATATATTTATCTAACGACCCTTCTCCCAAAGCACACACATGGGCGCACATGCAAATACACAAACAAACAAACAAACAAAAAGATAAAGTAAATAAATAAATAGGATGGAAACAACTGCTTGTCTGCAGGGAACCTGAGAAAACATTAACTTAGATTTCAAAGAATGCATCAAATGGAAAATCAACAAGAATGGTTAAAAGCAAACCAATACAAGCCAAGAAAGAAACAGATAAAACAAATTAATCCATTAGCCATCAGTTTTACAGAAGAAAGGGTAGCTCTCTGCCATGGAACTGATACTCTTTTACAATTTATAAATTGTAAAACTTCCACTCTTTTATATACAATCCACTCTGATGGATGACTTACCACAAGTTCAGATAATTATATAACTGAAATAGATGGGATTGTGGGCCATTTCATAGATTAAAATATCCAACTATAATAAATAATCACACATGGCCTAAGAAGGGTGAGGACCTTAAACTTTCCCTTAACCCGTCTAAAGCCTAGGTAAAGGAGGTGGGATATATAAGGTAGTCAGCCAATGCAAATATTTTACCAAAATTTTACATGAATCCTGAATCTATATTATCTGCTTATGCTAAGGCGTCGGATATATGGAACTTGATAGAACGAATGGCTACCCAGGATTCGTGTAGCCAATCCCAAATAGTTGGAAAATGCTTCGATGATGATGATGATCAATAAATAATCACACACTAACCTCATGCTTCTGATACTTTGCTTATCCTAGAAAAAATAAAAGTGATTTCTCTTAAGTATAAGCTTGAAAACATATAATGCATGAATGAACTGATCTCACCTGTATCCACCCAAAGGGAGGCAGGACCGCTCCTTCAGACAAGATTCTGAATTGTGAGTTCCACTTTTCGTTGTCTATGCCAAACCAGTTGGAAAATGTGAAAGAGATGCAAGGCACAACTGAACGTCAATTCACATGACACAAAGATAAGAACTTTGCAAACAGTCAGCAGGTGTAGCCTCTTACCTGCATAATCAGGTCAAACTCTGCAACATCCACAGGATAGTCTTTGATGCTATTCTCATTCTTTGCAGCAACCTGGTCAAATGATGTAATAAACAAGCAGATCAAGAACAGCAAAGACAATGTCGTAGACCAGTATACAATATACATGAACGAGAAGATTATACAGCAAAAACGAATCCCACTAACGAATCTATGATATGTGTGTGTGTGCATGTAGATAGATAGATAGGGACAAGATCAAACAATTGGTCAAACCACCTTACAAAATCATTTAAGCAGTCAAATGACCCTATTTAGCATTAGGAGTGTTAAATCTTAAGTTTCATTTCAATCAGATGCCTCTTCAAAGAGTACATTGAAAAATAACAAAATTGCCCCTTGTTTCAGGAATGGGAACCCTAAACAAGTAGGGGCATTTTAGTAATTTGGCTCCACCTACATAGCTTGAGCAAGATGACATCAATGACCTCAGTTGTTCAAGGTTAGAAACATGAAAAAAGATTTTACAATGGAAAACACTGAGTTCTATGTTGCTAACCCCAAACAACCAAAGGTATTGTCGACATTTGGCAGTTCAATGTTACTAACCTTGGACAACTGGGCTGTTATTGTCATTGAACCTAGGTCCACTTAAGCGGACCGAAACCAAATTGCCATCGCTTGTTCAGGGTTCCCAATCTTGAAGATGTGCAATTTGGCCACTCTTTAACACGTGTTTTGAGGCACCTAATTGAAATGGAACTTGAAACTAACACGATAAATGTCAAATTGGGATGAGCTGACTATCTTAACGATCTTGAAAGGTAGTTTAACCAGAATTGTTCATACATATACATGCATACGTCAATATGTGTATGTGTATGTGTGTGTATATATATATACGTCAAGATTCTGCACTTGTAGGAGCATACTGTCAATTTACTCCCCTCATGTAAAAACCCAATCTAGGAGTCATTTTAGGACACCAAATTTTGCAGGTGTAACCTCTTCAACCTAGTGGACAACCCCAATCTAAGACTCGATGGAGACTGTCTAAATTTTGGAGAGTAAGATCAAACTGTTGAAGAACTCGTAAGTCCAAATTCTTCTTTGGAAAATAGTCATCTTGTGATTCTAGGTAGATATCAAAATTTCATATCGAATCCTCCCACGTAACAGTTTCACTCATGGGAGCAAGCATACGATATGTTCCCACATGCGCAGGCATGCATGCCCAATTACACACATGCAGGAGCATAACATACGTGCACACGCACACGCGTACACACACGCAAGATAGCATAACATACACATGCACACACTCGAGTGTGCACACTCATGCACGCACTCATGCATACAGCACGCACACGCACACACACACACATACAGACATATATAATGGGTGTGATTTGCATAAGGCGTCGACCTTAAACAATCAAAGTAAGGTGCACTTCTAAATCTTTCGAAAAGATGCAATACATGTATCATAAACCTTTACAATGACCTAAAAATATATTTTCACCACTAATTATGAAATTTAAAGTTTTAAAAACGGTTTCTGCCAGTGTTTGAAAACTCGCCGAGTCGAGCCGGACTCGCCCGGTTCGACTCGGGAATCGCCTGCTATCGAGCCGGTTCCACGAAAAAACCGGGAATCGCCCGTGTCCAGAGAGAACCGGGCGATTCCGAATAGTGAATCGCGAGTCTCAAAGAAAAAACCGGTATTTTTTTTGGGTTTACACGTGGCAACCTCACATGAGTGACACGTCGCCACCGCACGAGAGTGACGCGTGGCCACACGTGGTAACTCATCTCACGTTTGCCTCCCTCACGTTTCTACAGGCATAACAGAAAGTCTAATACACATGACTTTATAGAGAACCAAGCAACACTCATCCTTCGATGTGGGATAATTCTCACAAAAAGTCATTAAAGCAATATCATTGAATATATATTATTATGGAAGCTAGAAGAATCACATGTGGCGACATGGCCATGTTGGTTGACAACACCGAATTTTGGGTGTATGTCTTGAGTTCGAACCCCATAGCAAACACCAAAAAATATTTTGAGTTCGAACCCCTTAGCGCACAACAAATTTTTTTTTTTTTGAGTTCGAACCCCTTAGCGCACAACCAAAAAATACAAAAAAAATTTTGTTGTCAAAAAAATAAACAAAAGCAGAAAATACTGTTATAAAAAAATAGAAAAAATATAAATACAAGGCTTTTCAAGATAAAGATAAAAAAGATAATACAACATTTTTTTATTTTTCTTGTAAAAAAAATACAATTTGTTGTCAAAAAAAATAAACAAAGGAAAAAATATTATTGTAAAAAAATAGAAAAAATATAAAATAAAAGGCTTTTCAAGATAAAGATAAAAAAGATAATACAACATTTTTTTATTTTTCTTGTAAAAAAAATACAAGGTAATATAACAAGTATTTCTTGCAAAAAAAATAAAACAAAAGGCATAAAAAAATAAAATGTACATTGGCAGCATCATTTTTTTATTTTTCTTGTAAAAAAAAATAAAAAGTAATACAAGTAAAAAGAAATGTAGTACAACATCTTTTTCTTTTGTCAAAAAAAAAAGACATTCTTTTGTCAAAAAAAAAAGACAAAGATAATCAACAAGTATCATATTTTTCTTGTAAAAAAAAATAAAAGATAACACAATAAGTATTTCTTGTCAAAAAAATAAAAGGTATTTCTTCATACAACCAAGGAATAAATGGTCTAATTATATTTTTTATTTTTATAACAAGATGGTCTTTAACATAAATTTAGTAATATTAATTTAAAGATAGGATTCATACAATGAGGCCATTTGAAATATCTCTCTTTCTACTAACAATCTCTTCCACTAATTTATTCTAGAAACCTAAAAAATTAAAGAAAATTGGTACGCATTCTAATAATTTCTACATTGATAACCAAATCTTTTATTTTATTTATTAATTTTTGTATTATAAATCATGTAGTGTATTATTTTTCTTACAGTTGTCAATAATACATTTTAAATTAGAAGATATTATAAAATATTTTGGATTTGTTATTATTTATATAATAAAATAATTATAAAATATTGTTGGTATATAATATTATAGTTAGTTAAGTTGTAATAATTTGGGTTTTATTAGCGGATTAGGGTTTTTTGCCAATTCGAAATTTTAGTGGCCAAATTTTCATCGATTTAGTCAACTCTTTATTGTAGTCCATATATGATTATATAATTAATCCATGATAATTCTATGATTTCTTTTGTGTGATGTAAATTTAATGGTCAACATAAGTTCATACAGGGAAAGAACATCTCAATATTCACAAATTGATGAAAAAAATGAAAGTTAATAATGTAGTACCCTCATTTCTTATTGGATTCCTAAAAAACAACATTTATAATGAATTTTAATAATTTTTTCGGATTTTTTTGAAGCTTTAATTCGACCGATTCAGCCTATTCCTGATCCGGATTGCCGATTCACCGATCCGGATCGGTTTTTGAGGTGCCCGATCTGGGTCACCGATCCGCTTTTTAAACCATTGGTTTCTACCATTGCCGATCCCAAGCCCTAATGAGAAAAGAGGAGGCTTGTGTTAGGGTGACAGCCATCAGAAAAGTTTTGCCCACATCCCTATCATGAATCTTGTTGGCGGAAAAGGATTACTATCGCCAACCTTAAATAGTTGGAATAAGGCTCAGATGGTGATGCGGATGGAAGTCTAGACAATTTTTTAAAATGGACGGTCTAGACAATTTGTTACGAGATGCACCTTTTTTAGGACTTGGAATCATTTTTTTCATATCCATCCATCTCGAGGTCGAGATGATCAATTGTAGGATATTTCGACGTTGAAACAAGATTTTAGAGTAGATTTTTTAGGTGCACCTTACTTCTACAGTATAAGATTAACACCTTATATAAACTTCTTAAACTTCTTTTGTATGTAAAACATCCCCCTATATGTATCTATTATACATTATGCGAGAAGGTGATCCCATTTATTTATTTTTAGAATGCCAATGATTCCTTTTATTCTTGCGACAATGTCTTTTTGAATGCTGATTTTGCCCCACTAATTTTTACGGTACACCGATTTTGTCACATATCTCTTTTTACATTTTGTAGGATAGAATTTTTTTCTCTTTTCCCGTTGTTTAGAAATATTAGCACTTTTTTATATGGGAACTTATGTGGAAACTATCAATCATAGAAATAAAGAGAATTCCAACTTATAGAATAAAAACAAATTATAATATAAAATAACATATAAAGCCCAACATATAATATATAAATATTTTATTAAATGACATAATATTAAATTTAAGTATTTTTTATAATGTTTTACTACAATATTAAATAAAATTAATTTGTCTTATTTTCTTTCTGGATGGTGGGTTTCATGTAGATAGAAAAAGTGATGGAAAGTCTTTTTCATGGCATGTTATCTTATTTATCAATGTGATGTTTATTAGTTACCTATATCTAGCATGTAGATATAGATAATTATCTCAAATTTTAAAATAAAATAATGTAAACTTCCCAATTCTTGGGAAATTTTTAGCTAATGCATTGGGATCTTTTAAGAACTTATTAATTATTATTATATGTAAATATTATAATATTAAAAATTATTGGATGTGGTTTGTATAGAGCCGAGGCTTTAAACAATCAAATTTGAGCCCACCTTCAAATAGTGTCGAGAAATAATGTTTCGATACTGGAAATCTTTGTGATAGCTTTAAAATATATTTTCATTTCTAATTATAAAATTTAAAGCTTCAAAAATAGTGTACATCGAGCAGATCTATGAAAACTTGAAAATTGACGATCCAAAAATGCGTTACAAGATGCACCACTTCCAAAACTTGAAATCCATTTCTTTCTCATATCCATGCATCTTGATGCCGAGATGATCAATTTGAGGATATTTGGGTATCAAAACAACCCGTTTAGTGAAATTTTTGAGGTGGGCTCTAATTTGATTGTTTAGAGTCTCGGCTCTATATACACTTTTTCCAAAATTATTACATAAACATTACTAACAATATTAATATTATAACTATTGCACAAATAATTAGAACCATGATTAAATATCATGACTATCTTATAAAATACTATTAAGAATAACAAACATATATTACTATGGAAAAAGCTGGGATTAGCCCACTAACTCATATGAACATATGAGCCCAACGGCCCAGATTGAATCTGGGCCGATCTGACGACCACGGATGTCCGGTAATGTTTGAATTTTATTTTGTTTTCTATAAATCCAAATCACTTGAAATTTTAGACGTGTTTATAAAAAATAGGTGAATCTTGGAAAAAAATCAAAAAAATATTTTACATAAAATAAATTGACCAAAATACCCCCGAAAAGTTTTGGGGGGTATTTTGGTCATTTTATTTTTTGAAAATAATTTTTTTTATATTTTTATTAGGTGCGCCTTGATGAGAGGAACACACCGAAAATTTCAAGTGATTTGGATTTGTGGAAAATAAAATAAAATTCAAACACTACCGGACATTTGTGATCGTCAGATCGGCCCAAATTCAATCTGAGCCATTGGGCTCATATGTTCATATGAGCTAGTGGGCTAATCCCAGCTTTTTCCTATTACTATAAATTTGGAAGTTATAATTATATTATTATTAACCTATAATTGCATAATTATACTTATTTACATAATTATTGAATTAATTATAATTTATTTAATTAGCTATATCAAACTTTTATCTGTTATTTATAAAATATAACATAAATAACTTACTCATTTTCCGACCCAATGTCCAAAATTCAATTACATAGCATTAAGAGATAGATAAAGTAATATTTTCTCATTCACCACATTACGTCTAATATATAGTTGAATTAATTATGATTTACATAATTAGCTATATCAGACTTTTATCTGTTAGCTATATCAAACTTTTATCTGTTATTTATAAAATGTAACATAAATAACTTACTCTTTTTGCTAACCAATGTCTAAAATTCAATTACATACCATAAAGAGAGACAAAGTCATATTTTCTCATTCACCACATTACAACTCATAAATTTCTGTGAGACCTGCAAAAAAGGTGTGTTTTACTAGTGTGTGTGTGTGTATATGTAAATATATATAGATACATACACACACACACACATACATACATACATATACACACACATACATACATACACATATGTATGAATACATATATAGAGGGAGAGAGAGAGAGAGTTCACAGACAGATGCCATAATGTCTCAAGATTAGACAAAATCCCTTCCAAATCAACAGGACTACATAACATACCTTCCACATAAGCCGACTCAAGTCAAAGGGAAAGAAGAATACAGAGATCTTTTTACCTCCCTCAAGATCAATGTGCTATTCCGAGAAAGTAGAAACACAGGAAACGCATAGTGGTTCTGCATAATATTTGATCCCTGCAAAGACTCATCTGAAATTAAACCATTAAAATAGATGAACCGACTGGTTCTACCAATTAAGTACTGTTGTTACTACCGTTGTTATTCTATAGAAACCTCAATATGATTGATTCAATACTCACAATAGGATTCCATTCATAGGTGACATTCTTGTAGGGTGCAAACTCAGCCTGTGGAAACTTTTCAACTGGCGAGAAACCTACAGGGAAAAGATACTTTTCCACAGTGACGATAAATGATTGAAATCTGTCTCCATTGAACGGATATGCTCATAGAGAAGAAACATTTCTGAATTCCAAGAAGAGATAGGAGGTATACTATAATACACTGACCTGTTCCATTTTGGTAATAGGTGCCAGATTCAATCAAAACACCCGCTACCCTCTGTGCATAGGGCAAATCAGATGATACCCTGAAATGGGGAAACAAAAGGAAATGATCCTTCTATAGTTACTTGATACAAAGAGCATATTCAACTCAAGGCAAAGCCACATATGATGTTTACAAAACCAAATGTCCAATTCTGGTAAGCATCATAACAAAAATAAGAAAGAACATCATACAATTAAACACCAAGAGTTTTATCCGTAGTTAAAGACACTGTAACAAGCGTAGCATCCCCAATCTAGAATCCTAATTGAGATTCAGAAAGGGAAAATGGATCTGTTTCCTCAAACAACAATGAATTGCAGAGAAGTTGGGATCGGGTTTGCTCAAATACCCATGTTCTTGTTTCCTAGGGATTGCATCCTTGTATTGAAAACTGTGGTCTTGCATAGTTCAAAACTGAAACTATCAGAAAGAAAAATTGTGAATCCCTCTTCAACTCCAAACTCTTGTAATGAGCGGCCATTCTGATAAATTTGTTACTCTAAATCATGAATATGTTCTAATGCAAACAAATATGTCCCATATAAACTTAGTTACTAAGGCTGCCCAGAATAATTTATGTAATATCCAACCCCATGAAAGTTGAGTGCAAGATTTTAGAATAACATATATAAGCAAGACTGTGGAACAAATAAGGGTGAAGACCTTAAACTGTCCCTTAACCCATCCCAAACCTGGGTAAAGGAGGTGGTAGGCAGAAACGTAAAACTTTGCCACACCTTATCATGAATCTTGAAAGAATGGAGAGACAGGACTCATGTAGCTGACCCCAAATAACTCGGATAAGGCTTGACGATCACTGTGTAGAGACAGGACTCATAAGCAAAACTGTATCCACATTGATGCCTCAACGATCACTACCTAGATTCACCCAAAGTCAGCCTACAAGATTCATTTGCTTGCATGTATCAGGACATGAATACAGTTTACCCACTTTTGGTGCAACATGGGATACCTTGGTTGAGTGAAATTCAGGGCAATATACTCCAAACCCAAGCACACTTAGTTCTAACATAGTGAGGCGCAGAGGTGGTTCTCATTCAAAAGCACCTCTTCTGGGCATGAACTTCAAAGTATAGGCCCGATTAGCCGGAATGTCAACAAGTACTATTTAGTAATCAACAAATTCAATGTCGAATGCCATCTCAATACTAATTTTCAAGGAAAATCCACAATGATCCATCCATAATCACCTATTCAACAACTTATTTAAAGAATCAACTATAACAGTATTATGGTAAAGGGGTAACACGCCAGTTGGTCACTCTATCTAAGACCTTTTCTACTCCAGACATGGTCTCACATTTTATTGAGAAAGAGAAATACGTCATCCAATTGATACACCACCCACCACATCGAATTTTCCACAGGATATAGCATAGAAAGCCCTAGTTAGCCCCACTTCAGAAAGTCATAAGCTTCCTTAACAGTCTAAAATATACAATACCAATCCATTGAACTTGGTGATAATAAAAAAAAATTTCCACTTGAAATGAAGGCATCAAAGAACCATCTACAGAACCTCTATGCAGAAATTTATATTTCTTACTAATGCTACTGTTAAATGGAACTAATAAGAAAACCATCTAATTCAATCTCATGCAATTTATTCATTAATATTTTGTGCTTAAGGTTTCATAAGATAAATCTCATCTTCTGAATTTGTTATCCAATTGCCAGACCCTTTCCAAAGGCCTCCCATTGCATCAAGTGCTTGATCAGCCAGTTGTCTTATAATAAACATATAACAAAGTCAGGTTCCCAGTACTGAACAATTGAAAGACAACTCAAATATCACATGTATGTCATGATAAATAAGCCCAACACAGAACAAGATTAAATAATGGAAAGGAAATATGCAAGACATAAGGAAGACACCTGTTGAAGAAACCAATAATATCATCTGATGGCACCAGAATTGCAGATGGGCGACTGAGACTTTCATTAATGCTCTGGTACTTTACAATGGGTGCAACCACCTTTTCATGACCAGGGTCTGCAGAAGAGAACATAATTATAAAGCACAACCTTCTTACAGTTGTTCCCAAAGAATAATAATACATGTTACCACACAAATAAACATGTACATATAGACATTGGTAGTAATGACGAGAAGTTCTTGATAGCAAACCACTCTAATCTATGTAAATAAAATGGTTGTGCAAATGACAAATACCCCAAATTTTCCCAGATATATCAAGGACTAGTAAATAATTTTCCAAGAATGCCAAACCAAGTATTATCTTCATAGACAACCATTAGGCCCCAGACAGTGGGTGCTCAAAAATCTGTGTTATTCCTAAAATATTGTTACATAACTCCAGGAAGTTACAAAATTCACAAAATATGTCGATTAAATATGCAATTCTGCAAAGGTAATATCATGACACGCGCATCATCAAATGCCTTTCTCTATTTTCTGGACAAAGAGATTAAATGTTCGTGATGCCTACTTGCGCAGCCAATTTCACCAGAGAGGTTGAGAAGGCGCACACAAGGGTAACCATCAACGACTATATACATTGCCTTCACAAGATCAGGTACTGATTCCAATGAGCTGGAGCTCCCTAAATTCGTCAAAAACAAAAAGAAGAAAAATATGTAAGAACAGTGGTTTTAATAATAACTATTTGCATCATGCATGGTATCATGTGCATATCTAAAAGCAAACGAAGAAAAGTGAATAACCAAATCAATCAAATAAAACATTGACTCAAGCATTAAACCTTTGACGAAGAGCAACTAATGCACCAATTTCTACAATGGAAATATAACGAATTGCTAGAATATGTTCCTTAAAAATAATAACTTATGAAGAACCCCCATTCCACACCAGTGATATGCAGGTTTGTGAAGGAAAGCTGCTATGAAACATGGTCGTCAGATCCACAGCCCATATGCAGCAATCACGACAAGAGGCATCCATATCAGTGTTAAAAAGATAATAACCCAACTTAAAGAGAGCAAACAATATCAATTCCACAAACCAACTAACATTTTGCATGGTTTCCTTCTAGGAATGAACATAAAGAATGGTGGGTGGAATTTAGAACAAAGGAGGAACACCAAATGAACAAGACTATTTTTAGTGACTTGAGGAGAAAGGGCAAGGTCCTAGGGGAGATTATCAAATCAGACAAAAGTAACAGAATCCACTCTCTCAATGGAGGTTAAGGCTAGCATAGAGGTACTAGAAACTTACCCTCAGCTTCATAAGAAAAGAAGAGATTGATTGGCACTAGAGATCATGGTTAAATGGCAGAAGATACTCTGGAAGGAATATACTGTCTATGTACTCCCTTGGATCAAACTCAGTCTGGGAATAATTTTAGGACCACAAACTTCAACTATGTAACCTCTTCAATATATAGACTAACTTCAACAAAAAATACACCAAAGTGCACTCTCTATAAAGTTGAAAAAAGTCTCAAAATAGAACTAAGACCATCTTAGTTTTGGATAATGAAGAAAAGTAAAAAAAAAAATTCCCTCTAAAAATAATCATCTAGTGACTATTAGGTGGTTTGCAAAATTTTAGATTAAAAAATAAATACATAAATAAACACCCAAGTAGGTATTCGGACAAGGGAGCACATATATAGTATGCTCCACAGGAGCATAGTATATGCACTATGGAAAGAAACCCAGAGTTATGATTGTCAGCGAAAGAAAAAGAGTTTTTGGAAAGGATACATTTCAATAAGAATACAACTGTAAAACTTTTGGAGAGGATATATTTCAATGAGTCACATCGGAGGAAATAGTGGGCTTCCATCCCTCACTATCTTACGTAGAAGGGAGATAACCTAAAATGGTTTTAGATCACTAACATCCCAAGGGAAACATGGAAAACAAATCTTCAAGGAGAATGAAATCCAGGATGCAATTTTTGCATTGGGTAGAAAAATAGAAACCTGATTGTCAATGTTACATAATGCACTTTAACAAAAAAACTAAGATACAGTACAAAGGGACATCTCCACAAGAACAGTGAGAGGAGCAAATTTGGGGTATTTTGGACGATACAATACATTGCATGGGTTTGGACAGATTACTACAATGATCGATAACACAATGCATCTCCGTGATTTCTTCTCAATTACAGTGAATCACTCCCTTAAGAAACCCTTTGAACAATTCTCAAGCATCAGGGCAAGTTGACCACCCTTTCCCTTTCTCTGTTTTCCGTGGGAAGCATTTAGGATATTTTTTCACAAGAAGACCAGCTTAGGTCTTATTCTATTCAAGGTGACCTGGAAACAATACGGTGATAGAACTTCATTGTGCAGGTGAAGAATATCACTAGTTTGTGAAAGCTCCCCAAATTAGGTGAAGAATCCAAGGATGACAAATACTTTCCCTTTCTTTTCTTTTTTAATCAACGATGAATTCATATTTTATAAAACAATCTTTGAACAAAGGACAGAACTGAGAGCACCATTATGGATTTTGGATGATTGCAACCTAATTGAAGTTCATAAATGACAGGCCATGGAGAAAGGAAGAAGCAATTTCCAAAAGATATCATGAGATTTTGTATATGTAATCCCATGAGGAGTCTTTAGGATACAAGGATACACAAAATAAATAAATAAATAAATATATATATATATATATATATATATATATATGGAAAATGTTGAGATTAGCACACTAGCTCATTTGAACATATGAGCTCATAGAAAACCATATTTTTGGCATTTGTATGACCCCAAACTTTGCACACACATTCTCTTCATCCTCATAATCAATCCTACGAAAAAAAAATTCAATTTTCACCCTAGATATGGTCAAAATCAGTACCCATCCAACAATGAATCTTGACCATCCATTTGGTGAATTTCAAGATCTAGGCCTTAACAAATTCAAAATCACTTTTTTCTCTTTTAGCATTATTAATCTAATGATGATAACACCATATAAAATTTTTGGGAATAAAATAATCCTTCTGAAGCCTATATCTAACCATCTCAATAAAATGGACAGCTTATATTAATTGGGCTAAAATGAAAACTTTCTAGAGCATTTTTTTCAAAATTTTATTTTTTGTGATTGTTCTTCAAAATGAAAAGAGTGTACATTTAAAAATTCATGTCAAACAAATATCTTTAACATGGTTTTTGAAGATGGTTGCATTATACTACTATACAACCGTTGCATGAAATCATTCTCCTATATATAGATAGATAGAGAGACAGAACCAGTACTTGGAAGAATTAGTCCATATATTCTACAGTAAAGTTGCAGTTATTAAAGCAACTTTTCCAAAATGTACTGGCTTATTATTATACAACCATCTTCTAGCCCAATTGTGTCCACACGTAGATACACAACATAAAACACAGAGTGCACCCTGTACATAAGAGTGGAATTTAAATATTGCAGTAAAAGTTTTCTCCTAGTATTAAAGCATGCACATAGTGGAATTTAAATACCTAGTTTGGAGTAGAAGACAAATGCGTTACCCTCCTTTCCAAAAATTATATAGGTATGCTTAGTTTCAGAATATTTAAACTCTTAGGATGATACTGCACCAAGTTCACGGATAGCAAAGAAGACATGCAATTCTCCAGAATTATCACTAAACTTCTTTGAATTGCAGTGCGAACAGAATACATGTATGCTATAAATTTACAACCTGCCAAATCAGAAAAAAAAAACCAACCCTTTTCTGAAGAGGAAGGCAACAAGTTTGGAGTTTTGACATATTTAATTTACCTATTTCCACAAAAATAATAATAATAATAATAATAATAATAATAATCATTATTATTATTATTATTATTATTATTGACCTAAAAGAACGATGAAAAGAAAGCAATGACTTCCGTTTTTAAACCATTTACAACAACATCAGATAAGCAAACTTACTTCCCCATAGAAAACGCAGAAACCTCCTAAATTGGCCCATACCCGCTAGGGTAGGAATAGCTACCATTTCAAGTAAAAGGCTCTTAACATCTATAAAAAAATTTACGTAATCAAGCTTGCGTACCATGCAAGCAGCAGCAAGAGCTCAACATAAGAGCCAGGAGCAAGTGAAGATAGCCTCTGGCCATGGAAAGAAGAATCAGAGACCAGAGACCAGAAACCTATTTCGAGTTCATAAAAACAAGAAATTCAATGCCTGAGAAATCCAAACTTCGAAAAGGATTTCCTCTTTCGAAATGATGATGATCCTAAAATCCTAACTTCACTCCAATTCCAAAAGTACTCAGAAACCAGAAACCCTAGCGGCGTCCATCAATGACCGCAAAGCGGAAATTTAGGGTTTCCGGCGTCGCGTTGTTATTTGAGCAGTTTCTTTGATCATTTGGAAGACATTGAGTAATTGAAGGTTTTTTCGCCCTTTTTAGTTTCAGAGTCACAAAGACAGGAAAAAGTTTCCCGACAACGTGAGAGCTCTTTTAATTGTTGGGATTTCACGATGGCACATCTCACGGTCGAAAATTAGTCTTGTAATTTTTTTAAAATTTTTTTAAATAAGATATGTATTTGAGTGTAAGTTTTGTAATAAATATCAGCAGTTAAGACTTATGGCCAACAAAAATCTAAAAGAGAGTATTTTTTTTATAGATTACATCAAGAAAAATAAAAAGATTGATGAAAATGTTGCACATATAGTTAGAATTGGGTACATGAATTGGAGATGTATGAGTAGAGTTTTATATGATCACTGCATATCAACTAAGCTGAAGATGAAGTTCTACAAGACAACCATGAGATCAGCTTCGCCTTATGGGACAGAATGTTGGGTAATCAAGAAACAACATTATCATAGGATGAGTGTAGTAGAGAAGAAAATATTGAGATGGATGAGTGATATGACAGTAAATGATAATTTTCAGAATGAATATATTCGAGGGAGCTTAGAGGTGGCTCCTATTAGTGATGAGATGAGGGAAGTAAACTTAGGTTGACTAATTATGTGCAACGCATACCTATTACAATACTAGTAAGGAGGTGTGATTTGCTTCAAGTGTAAAGCTTTAAAAGGGCAAGAGAAATGTCCAAAAAGACAGAGAAATGAAGTAGTGAGAAAAAATATAGAGACTTATACTCTTACAGAGAATATAGCACTTGATAGAGCATAATGGCATAACAAGTTTGTGCAGTCAATCCTAAATAATTGGGATAAGGGTATGATAATAATATTTATAAGAGTTTTATATTTTTATAAATATAATTAAATAATAATGATTAAAAATATTTTAAATATTAAAAAGAAAAGTGACCTTTACCCCTTCCCAAAATTTCCATTCCTATTAACCCATTGGATTCACCAAAACCCCTTGTACCTCCCCAATAGTAAACTTAATAACCGTTAGCCTCCCAATTTGTTTTTCTTTGTTCTTTTTACGAATTTGATCTTTTTGCTTTACAAAAGGCCAAATCCATCAATTAGTCAACTCCCTTCCCTTTCTCTTGTTGCCCAAAGCTAATCTTTCCTCCGTCAACCCACTCTACAAATTTAGACTTGAACAGGAAATGAAACTTTCTTTAATATCATGGCCTATTTTACAAATGCATCAATATCTTTTGAATTTCGAAAATGAATAATCAAGATCTTTATTACAATTGTTAATGGATTATTATTATTTATTTATTAAAACTTTATCAAAATACTTTTTAATAATTAATATGTTGTTGTTTTTGTTATTGTTATCATCATCATCATCAATAAAATTTGTATATCAAGTCACAAAAAAAAAAAATCCCAAAGTTTTAAACTTGACAGGGTAGGAGGGATTTTGGTAATCCCAAGGGGCTATCCCTAAATTTATTATGATTAATATTTCTTATTCAAAATATTCGTTTACTATTTTTATGCATTCGTAATTATAAAAATGAAGCTATAGCCTAAATTTTATATTTATATTAGTTTAAAATAAAAAGTAATAATAAAATTCAATGTTGTCCCTTTGATGACAGTGGTTCAATCTCTCTCTCAAAAAAAAAAAAAAAAAGAAGAGAGAGAGAAAGTTGTTTGAGATTCACCCCTTGCATTATCTTCTGATTGATATTTGAATAGTTAGATCTCATTATTTTTAGAATTAATTATATTTGAGGTTTTTCTTTTTCAGTGACATTTCTTATTCGTAAGTTATTGCGGATTTTATGTGACCATTATCATGCATGGCTTTATTTGTGTATTTTTTTACTCTGGAATCGATTTGTGTTTCACATTTTAATGAAATTTTTTTTTGTTTTTTTTTTGATATTTTCTTATCCATCGCATTGTTGTTCTGTGCCAGGCTTTTATTTCTCTATTAATTTGCCACAAAACTAGTATAAGAGTGTTTTGCTATGAAATATTCTATCTATCAATTCATTGGTTGTCAATTTTTTTTTTGGATCAGTAGATTGTCCAGTTTTATAGCTAATTTTCTTGAATAGAAATTCAAAATATTTTGTTTCTGAATATTTATTTTATTGGATCAGTTGATTGTCCATTTCTTATCTGAATTCTTTTCCTTAATTTCATTTTCTTATGCAATAGAATGTAGGTACTCTCTCTCTCTCTC
>NW_006499707.1:76933-95204 GCF_000471905.2 Amborella trichopoda | reverse complement strand
TACGTTACTTACGTTACGTTACTTACGTTACTTACTTACTTACTTACTTACTTACTTACTTACTTACTTACTTACTTACTTACTCTACTCTCTCTCTCTCTCTCTCTCTCTCTCTCTCTCTCTCTCTCTCTCTCTCTCTCTCTCTCTCTCTCTCTCTCTCTCTCTCTCTCTCTTTCTCTGATTTGAATCAAATATCATCAAATGGCAGCTTTGTTTTTATGTATTAGAAAATTTTAGTACCATTCCAAATCTGTAATTTATTTAGTTTTTTGCTGACACTCATGCGTAAGTAGTAATGGACGGAGATCCTCTCAATGAAGGCATTTGTTGATTAAAGTTTTCTAATTTTTCTCAATCTATCGCCTTCTCACAAAGATTAAATGATGTGGGGGGCACACACTCTTGGGCTTGGACAAGTCTATTGTTTGCTCTTATTGGTAGCATCCAGGATGACCAGTTATATGATTAGTTTCTTTCCTTCCTTTGTTCTTATTTTCTTTTACCCTACCTTTTAAGTCTGAGTTTATGAATATGGTTGTTATGATGAAAAGACCTCCAATGGCGATTGATTGTAATGTACTTTTTGATAGGCTAAGTTAATGTGCAATCTACCTCCTTCCATAATTTCGTGAAGGATATTGGCAGCCTCTCATGCATTTGCCTTTTTGGAATGCATAACTTGACTTCTGGTTCTTGAGTAATGCATGCATTTTTCTTTCTGCTCGCATATGTGTGCTCGAATGCACGTGTATGTCTTTGATTAAGTATTTGTGAGCATTTATTTTACAATTTCGTTATAACAATCATAAGTTACTTTGCTGCATTTTTGAAGGAAGTTGAATTAATTTATGTCGAATGAATGTGTAGAAGACCGGCACTTTTGGAAACTTTTATATGTGTGATATTGGACATGTAAATGTACTAAACAACATATTACTATATTTGTTCGGTTGTTTATGTGTGTGTACATTTACACGTCCAATATCACACATATAAAAGTTTCCAAACGTGCTGGTATTCTACACATTCATTCGATATAAATTAATTCAACTTCCTTCAAAAATGTAGCAAAGTAATTTATGATTGCTATAATGAAATTGTAAAATAAACGCTCACAAATACTCAATTAAAGACATACATGTGCTTTAGAGTACACGTATGCGAGCAAAAAGAAAAATGCATGCATCACTAAAGAACCAGAATATCCAAAAAGGCAAATGCATGAGAGGCGGCCAATATCCTTCACAAAATTATGGCAGGAGACAGATTGCACATTAACTTAGCCTATCAACAAGTACATTACAATCAATCTCCATTTGAGGTCTTTCATAACAACCATATTCATAAACTCAGACTTAAACAGTAGGGTAAAAAAAAATAAGAACAAAGGAATGAAAGAAACTAATCATATAACTGGTCATCCTGGATATATATATATATATATTTCATTTTCTTCATTTGTATGCACCATGTGCTATCCTTTCTGGAGTTGAGATGGCAAGTGGAAAGAACTTGTGATTCATGGTGAAATAAATTAGTTATTTGGAGCCAAATTTGGATGATTTGTTTAATAAAAAACCTACAGCTAATTTTCTAGACTGTTTCGCTCATTTGGCAAATTTCAGGTGCCTGTGAATTTCTTTAATCATGATCGTTTCTGTTTATAGAAGCTAACCAAGAAATAACTTGTTTCATGGATCAGCATGGGGTGGGAGATCAGAGAACAAATGTTTCTTTTGGATCTTTTATCTTCTCTTAAGAAATTGAAGTTTTAGGTTCTCAAACATCAAACAGTGTTTGAAAACTCGGTGACTTGGGCTCGAACTCACCCAAGTTAATTGGGACTCAGCAGGTTGCTAAGTCCAGCTCAAAAACCATAAGAAATGTCAGAGAATCACTGGGTCATGGGCCCTTGTTTGTTATTTTCACAAAGACTTGGTTGAATCAAATTGCTTATTCGAGAAAGGACCCTGGCGAGTCGCTACCCATTTCTGGGTTTTAAATCAATGATATGTAGAGAATGAAGATTAAGATAAGGTAGAATGAAGATTAATATATAGCCTTTAGTTTATTCAAAAAATTAATGTACTTTTTTATTTTTTTGCAGTTAAAAGTAGACTATTCTCTAGGTTTAGGATGATGTCAAACTTAAAAATGACAGTATGTTGGAATAGTGTATTTTTGGAACTAATAACTTTCAATGGGGGATTTTGGGAATCAAATATGGCACACGAACACCCCTCCTAGTCTACTGTTAGTATAATTATATCGAGCTTAAGGAGGTGGAACTTATGCCCAAACACAATGGCTGTGATCCCAACACCCCATTTAGGCTTGAAAGCAAACATGAGCCATCTTTCCACATAACATTACTGCATGTGTTGTATTCCTCCCCTTTCGATTGTTTTGTCTTTGATTTCCTGTAGTCTCGAACTTTGCTTTGGTAATCCTTTACTCTTCTTGTTAGTGAGGCATAAAGTAGAGGTAGATGTTTGGTATTCACTAAGATAGGGTACACTTTTTTTAGTTGCTAAATAAGCATTCCAAACATATCTAGAGTGTAGAAACCAATTCTTACTCGAGGACATTTGTTTTAATTCGACAAGGTTTAGGAACCAATCAACACCACCTTCTCTTGATCTGTCAAGATTAGTAACCCCTTCCCATGGTCAGTCAAGATCAAGGATATTGTCACCACCTACCATATTTCTTGGCTTCTTCTATGAAAAATTTCTATCTCTATCCATGAGCTTGTGACACCCTCTCTGATGATCTCTTCCAATGAGATATCTTGGCCCTTAGCTGCAGTCCATTCCTCCTTTGTCTTACTCCACTCTGACCCTGGACCACCATGAGATGGGATGGCCCTTCTTTTGGAGACTCTTCACTTGCCTTTTTTACCTCCTAAACGATTACTGCGGGTGACTACTAGTACTTGCTATGACTGAAATGTAGTTTCAGATAGCCAAACAGACATTTTGGCTACGTTAGAGAGACATGCCCATGATTTACTGGTTGTGCACCTCATTGTGCGAATGGTGCTATGAGAATTCCTGAAATTACAAATTTAGGCATTAAGTTCCTAACAACAATTTTGATTTTTGCTCGATAAGTACTAAGTGTTTTCATTTTTCTATTCGGTAACCTTGAGCTAGACTACTTATGATAAGTTAAGAATCACAGACTGAGGGAAGTCTCAGTATGTTAACCTCAATACAACTGTTTTCCATCTTTTACATAGTTGTCTATGGTGTGGTCCATTGGTTGTAAGAATCCTATTTTCACCATAAAAGTCTACTAAAAAGGCCTAGAACCTTGGTGGATTGTAACTGCAGCAATATCTGTAATGGCAGCAATGCCTGAGGAGTTTTGCTCTCCAATGCACATCTTTGTGATGAGAGAACATCACATGTCTATTAATAGGAAAATGTCAACTAAAGTGTTGAGAAGATAGCCGTGAACTAATGGAAACTGGCATTGATGATATCATTTGGATATCTGGGGAGGTGGCATGGTGCTTCCTCTATAATGATTTGGCCATTATGGAAATAAAGTTTATTGAATTTGAATACTAACCGTTTTCACTGCATTATTTGCAACTTTTGGTACTCAAGTTCATCAACAAGGGAAAGCCTCAGGCTGTCTGCAAGTATTGGCTTTCTTGCTTCTCTGGAAATTGGAGTCTTCTTTTTCTCTTTGGCTATGCTGCCATGTACTACTGCATGCTCTATCTTTTCAAGCATGTCTCAAAGCTGTCAAAAATGATGCAAACGTTCATTGAATTTCTTATCTCCCATCTTTTAGTAGCCTCTGTAACAATCTTAAACTTAAAAATAAAAAATAAAACATAAATAAATTATTATTATTATAATATATTATTAACCCACATCATACATGAGGTGTTTAGAACGTGTTACATTAACACTTCGAGCCCACGTCCCTAGAGGACGTGGCACAAGAAACAAAAGGAAGGACTATCATTTTTTTTTTTTTGTATGGATGGTCTTTAAGGACCAAATTATTTGTATGGACAATCAAAGGTAAAAGGTTTTTTTTTTTTTGGTAGGATTGTTACAACCCCTCTCTCTTTTGGGGATCAATGTTAAAGTCTCAAGGCCCTATAATCTTGACTCAAACAAGATAAAAGGTTCATGACGAATTATGAATCCGCCCCGCCTCTCCCTCCCTCTCGTTGACATTGTGATTTAATTCGCACTCTTTTCATAACTCTTTAAGGATACAATTCGCACTCCGTCACGATACAAAGCAAACTCTTTAAGGATACAATATCATTCCCAGCTGAAAGGGCTCATAGGGCGGCGGAGGTTAAGTTGGAGTTAACAAGGTTAGCAGATAAGAGGAACTGTACTGGTTCCAATGATATCGACTTAAGTGGTTTAAGGATGGGAAGAGGGACATGATATTTGTCATAAGATAGCAGAGTGAAGAAGGGGTCAAATGCTATCTTCCAAATGATTGATGGTAGTAGGTCTTTTTATGATTCCGGCAAAATCAATGGCTCCAATCATTCAGTTCTGCAAAAAGTTGTTCTCATCCCAATCCCAACAAAGCACCACCCCTGCTAATCTTAACTTTAGATCTCTCTCCTTATTTTCCCGGAGAGGCCTTTCTTTGAGTGCAAGATTCACAAAGTTATACAGGTATGTTTGGTTTGTGGGAAAGTGGGAAAAGCATATGAGAGTTTCCCTAGAAAAGATTGCATGTTGTTACATGATTACATGTCCATAACTCCTATCCCATGTTGTTACAGATCATAAAATTATAAGGGTCGGAAAATAAAGTGGGGCATCTGCTTTGGAATTGCACCAGGCGCTAGGTTCATCTCTATTGTATGTCAATGGAGTGAACCGTAGGTTTGTTGTCTTATGTGTAGCCTACAACTAGAATATGCCCTTTTTTTCCGATATCCATTATTTTAAGTAGATTAGGAGTTAGCTTTTTGAAAATTAATGTCGGATGGTGGTAGTGGAGGGAATGAAAACCACACCACGGTGATTGGGTGTGGGCATGCACCCAATGCCCCTTTCCTAGATAGTGAGGATTACAATGGAAGAAAAGGGGTAATCTAGGTGGAACTCGTATGAGAGAGAGATGGAAAGGGGATAGAGAGAGAATAGGTAGATTGGGTAAGGGTGTCAATGGACCCGACTGAACCCAGGACCCGATGGGTAGACCCGACCTCGAGATCGAGTATGGGTCCAAATTTTAGACCCAAATACTATTCGAGACCCGAACCAACCTGTACCGTAGTCATAGGGTACATGATGGCAATCATGTGCCTTTAGGTGTATGCTAGGTATTATTCATGTTGTCACATGGTATCATTTATAGTATTATTGGCAAAAAAAAAAGAAGAAGAAGCTCATAGTCATGGGGTATATGCTGGTAAAAAAAGGGCCAAAAAAAAATTGCTTATGGTCATAGGGTGGCAATGGATCCAACCAGACCTGGGACCCATCAGGTACTTAACCCGTTGCCACCCCCAAGATTGAATGTAATGAAATTTAATTAGTGGTTGCCACATTGGAAGGGTATGGGGTCATGAAAAAAAGAAAAAAAAAGAAAAAAGAAAAAGTTATTAGAGAATCATGCCTTTTCATTATCTTCTTTTTGAAATATAAATAGTTAGACCTTTTTGTTAGGGATGAAATTTCTATGGCTGAGGCTTTATGAGCTTTATGAAAACAAAATAAGAGCCTCACGTAAAATCCTCATTTGGAAAGCACTTTTGGTAACGGAAATTTCCATAATGGATCTAAATCAATTTCCAACACTTTCGGTAACAAAAATCTCCATGATGGATCTAAATCAATTTCCAACATGGATAATAGTTAAAACACTACCAAAAAAACACCGATAATAAAATTTGAAACTCAAAAAATGGTATAGATATTGCGGATCTATGAAAACTTAATTTTACGGTGAAATTAATGGTCTCAATAATTTGTTACGATATGTATGCTTTTTAGACCTTAAAATCTTATTTTTTTCTATTTTTTCACAACTAATATTTTCAAGCCGAGATGATCGATGTAGAGGTTTTCAAATGCTTGACTTGTAATTTTTGTTTTTGATGATATAGGAGGTAAGGCTTTACTTATAGGGTGGTTTTATTAAGATTGGAGAGAGCAAACATGAGAATGGAAAATGGAGAGAGAAGAAGAGAGGTTTTCTTTTGCCATATTAAGATTGGAGAGAGCAAATATGAGAATGGAAAATGGAGAGAGAAGCAGAGAGATAAAACAAGATAATGGAGAGGGAAGAAGAGAGATAACACATGGTTCAAGCCGAAGCCTTGCGTCGGCGGATCCAAAGCCCAATGGCTACATCTTCACTGATTGGATAAAAGATTATTCTTAGAGATAGAGGAAAATAATATGAGGCTTATCACCAATAAGCAACTTGACCAACTGATCAAGTAATTTGACTTGATTTATCTTCAACACTCCCCCTCAAGTTGGTGTCTTCAAGTTGGTGTTAGTGCACAGCGTAAAGCAATGCCCAACTTACCAAACTGAAATTGGAACTCCCCTTCAGGTTGGTGTCCTCAAGTTTGATGGGCGATGCCCAACTTGCCAAACTAAAATTGCCTAACTTGCGAAACTAAAATTGAATTGAAAGGTTTTTTTGCTCCGCTCTTTCGAGTTGATGTTTTCTTTTTTTGCTCCGCTCTTTCGAGTTCAAACTGAAATTGGAACTGAAAGGATTTTTTACTCCGCTCTTTCGAGTTGATGTTTTCTTTTTTTGCTCCTCTCTTTTGAGTTCAAACTGAAATTGGAACTGAAAGGATTTTTTACTCCGCTCTTTCAAGTTGATGTTTTCTTTTGCACAACACTGGGGTTGGATTTTTTACTCCGCTCTTTCGAGTTGATGTTTTCTTTTGCATGGCACTGGGGTTGATGTTTTCTTTTGTACGGCACTGGGGCAGAGGTTTTCGTGCGCGAAGGTTTTTTTGCCCGACAATGGGGCCGAAGGTTTGGGGACATAGGTTTTCTTTTGCATAGAACGACACTTAGGGGCCACTTGGGCTGGAGGCTTTCGTTTGCATGGCACGACACTTGGGGTGGACACTTGGGGCCGGAGGTTTTCTTTTGCACGGCGAGGTTTTCTTTTGCACGGCGTGGCACGACACTTGGAGCCGGAGGTTTTCTTTTGCTGATAGAATATTAAGATTGGAGAGAGCAAACATGACAATGGAAAATGGAAAATGGAAAATGGAGAGAGAAGAAGAGAGGTTTTCTTTTGCTGCTATGATACCATATTAAGATTGGATGGAAAATGGAGAGAGAAGAAGAGAGGTTTTCTTTTGCTGCTATGATACCATATTAAGATTGGAGAGAGCAAACATGATAATGAAAAATAGAGAGAGAAGAAGAGAGATAACACAAGATAATCGAGAGAGATGAGACTTATCATCAATAACCAACTTGACAGTAATTTAACTTTTCTATCTTCAACAGGTTTTGGAACCGGAGGTTTTCTTTTGCTGATACCATATTAAGATTGGAGAGAGCAAACATGAGAATGGAAAATGGAGAGAGAAGAAGAGAGGTTTTATTTTACTGCTATGATACCATATTAAGATTGGAGAGAGCAAACATGATAATGAAAAATAGAGAGAGAAGGAGAGAGATAACACAAGATAATGGAGAGAGATGAGGCTTATCACCAATAACCAACTTGACCAAGCAATTTAACTTGGTCTATCTTCAACAGGTTTCTATAAGGTTGCAATCTTAAACAATCCAATTATGGCGCACCTCCTAATTTTATCATAAGATACACTTTCGATGTAAAAAAATATTAGGATTATCTGAAAACCTATTTTATATCTAATTCTAAAATTTTAAACTTCAAAAATGATTAAAATCAAGTAGATCTATAAATATATGAAAACCTTGAAAATGGACGGTCTAGATAATGTGTTGCAAGATGCATTATTTCTGATACTCAAAATCTTTTTTTTTTTTTCATATTCATATATCTCAATGTCGAGATGATCAGTTAGAGAATTTTTCAACATTAAAACAACCTTTTCCGATGGAGTTTTGAAGTGCATCTGTGATTCAAGGTTGCAACCTTATATAAACTTTTTCCTTACTTATATAAGACCTTTTACCTTTTGTTATTAGAACTCGCTTATATTTGAGGTTATTTTTCCCATTTCTCTCTTATTCGTCGGATATGGGGGAATATATGTGATCTCTTTCATGGATACTTTTGTGCGCTTTTCTACTCTGGAATAGATTTGTGTTTCACATTGACCGCAAATGTTTTTGGTTTTCTTTTATCAAATGCATTGCCACTGTAAAGTTATTTATGTGTCTAGTTTTTTTTTTGGATTGGTATATTGTCGAGTTCTATAGCTAACTTTCTTGAATAGAAATTTAAAATATCTTACTTCTGAAATAATTTGTTTTATTGGATCGGTTCATTGTCCATTTTATCTCTAAATGGTTGCCCCTATTTCAATTTCTTATGCAAAAATAAATAGGATCAAAGGACTCTCTATCTCTCTCTTTTTAATAGAAACATCATTACGTGACTGCTTTGTTTTGTATGTTTTGGAAAATTTCAGTTTCATTCTAAATCTCTAATTTATTTATTTATTGTTGATGCATGCGTGAGTGGTAATGGACAACAATCCTCTAAGTGGAAAAATATACAAAAGAGTCTATTTATTTTTGGTAGCAGGCTATCACAATCACTCTTGTCCATTAGATTTCAAATTGAATGGTGGTAAAAGTGTCATTGACCAGAATCAAAGCTCCAAATTTTTTTTTTTTTTTTGAATTATGTGACACACCCCAAGTTATCCAATTTAATATCTCATAGTTAGGAGTAAGTGTGATCTCCTTGTACTAAAAATAAATGATCTTATAGTATACAATTCCCCTCTCAATAAAGGCTTTTGGTGGTTATAATTTTCTACTCTTTCTCAATCTATCACCTTCTCACCAACATTGAATGACGTGTGGTGCTCATACTTTTGGGCTTAGACAAGTTGAATGATATGTGGTACTCATACTTTGGGGCTTAGACAAGTCTATTGTTTGCTCTTATTGCTATCTTCTATGATGATTACTTACTTTTCTTTGTTTTATTTCTTTGCCCCCCTTTTGGTCTTAGACAAGTCTATTGTTTGCTCTTATTGCTAAATTCCAGGATGATTACTTACTTTTCTTTGTTTTATTTCTTTGCCCCACTTTTGGTCTTAGACAAGTCTATTGTTTGCTCTTATTGCTATCTTCTAGGATGATTACTTACTTTTCTTTGTTTTATTTCTTTGCCCCACTTTTTAAACTCCATTGTAGGTTAATTCTATTGTAGTTACATAGTGATAGGCTAAGTTAACGTGCCCTTTGTCTGCTTCTTGAGCTTGATTTTGAGGTTATTTTGGGCATTTGAATATATAATGTAAGGGGCATTTTTGGAAATATATGTGAAGGGCAATTTTGAAATGATATACTAAAATTTTGTAGAGTTCCAAGTCACAATTCCAAGATTGAGAGAGAAGAGTCCCAAGCATGCAATGCATGCAAATTTGAATTTGGAATGTTGAAGTCTAAAATTTTCTTTTTCTTGTAAATTCGTCTAAGTACATAGGGTGTATGTTAAGAGAGGGAAAACTTTACTAAAAGGTGTAGCACCCGGAGAGAGAGCCGAGAGGTTTGTGACCATCCTGAGACCTATCAGACACTCTAAAAACTAGTATAAGATAAAAATAGTACTGGAAATACAATTGCCACCCTTAGAAAAGGCCAAGGGACCCTATGATTATGCTTATGCAAATCAATAAACTTGCACATGCATAATACAGATTAAACATGAGCGGAGATTATGGAATTCTCTCAAAACTACATGTATTAGACTAATTGTAAGATGAATTCTTAAGGGCTCTAACACTTGTAACACCTAGGCGACAATGAGCTCCAAGTTTCCTTTACGAAAATTCTGATTTACTAAAGGAATGAAAACATAATTATGAAAATTGACCATTGGAGGAAGTAGAGTGAGATGAAGATAATTTACTTAAAGCAATATGAAATGCTAAATAAAAAATGTGTTACCTTCTATAAGCCCCAAATCAGTAACTCTTTGAAGCACTTGAAGATACATAAATCGATCATAAAGCAAGCAAGCCTTGTAAAATTCCTCTCAAAAGTGTAGCATAATTTTACCATAATCACAAAAAATGTACTTGAAATTTTGTGGGTATGGCCATTTATAGAGTTTTGGAGGGATAACCTATGAAAATTCAAGTGGAAAGGGAATCCAAGGAAACATGGCACGACTTCAAATCATGCCCCAAAGATAAGCCCATTCAAAAAGTGGGCCCCTAGGGCTTCGACACGTGTGTAATAGACCTAGAAATGATTACAAGTGTCCCAATGGCTAGTTGACTAGTCGACGCACCAATCCAAGTCGCTCTCATGTTTAGTTAAAAATATGGCGTGATTTGAAGTTGCACCCTGGTGCATGATTTGAAATCGTGCCCAAGGGTGCAACTTCAAGTAGCAGCTTATTATGCAGAACGTGAGCCCCCAGAGTGGCTACACGTGTGTTGCGAGTGATGAAAACGACGACACGTGTCCCAACAATTAGTTCTTCAAACAGGGCACAACTTGAAGTCATGCGTCATTGCAGGAGAAAGAGGCACGACTTGAAGTTGCGCCCTAGGGCATTATTTGAACTTGGGCACTGCAAGAGAAGGGTGCATGACTTGAAGTTGTGCCCTAAGGTGTTATTTGAACTTAGGCGCCCCAGGGCGTTATTTGAATTTGGTCACAAAATTGTGTGTTTGTTAAAAATGTAGGATGTGGGCCCTACATGTAAGGCACGTGTCACAAAAGTCAGTCAAGTGATGTCAATGATCATGTAAGTAGCAAATAATGGGGTCTGACTTCAAGTAACGCCGTGAAATGGGATGCAACATCAAGTCACGCCTGATCGTTGAAAGCCATAAAAAATAGGACGCGACTTCAAGTAGCGCATTGAAATGAACGCAACTTGAAATGAGGTGCAACTTCAAGCCCCACCCTGATCTTTGAAAGCCATAAAAAATAGGGAGCGATTTGAAGTAGCGCCCTGAAATGGGGTGGGCGCCACTTCAAGGCACGCCCTACCCTCGGGTTGTAGTTCCCCACTCCTGCCTGGCCCTACCCTCGGGTCCTAGTTGCTTGGTTTGGCCCAGCCCTACCCTCAGGTCGTAGTTGCCCGGCCCGGCCCTACCCTCGGGTCGTAGTTGCTTGGCCTGGCCCAACCCTACCCTCAGGTCGTAGTTCCCCAGCCCGGCCCTACCCTTGGGCTGTAGTCGCCCGGTCCTACCCTCGAGTTGTATTTCCCGGCCTAGCCCTACCCTCTGGTCGTAGTTGCTAGGCCCTGATCCTGCCCTTGGGTCTGAGGGGTCATATTTCTCGGCCGAAGCCCTAGGTTTGTAAAGGAGAAGATTGTGCAGCATGAACCTTAACCTCACAATTCACTTGGAAAAATTGTTATTTTATTCAATAGTCCTCAACCATACACCGCCAATGTATGTGAACTATGTAGACTTCTTTGACTCGACAAACTATCATTTTCAAATACCTTGCAAATATATTTCATCATTGCTCGGATAGTCTTGAACAACCTTCTAGAGGTAAATGTTATTTATTGTCACTGCAAAAGTAGCAAAACTTTGCATCTCTTGGTTCATAATTTGCTTCTCCATTACATGCTTCACTTGAGGCATTTGTGATTGTTGATTAGAAATAAGTTGAACGATAGAAAAAAAACTTTCATTTTTGTGACACTATCAACTTGTGAGGCCGAGTACGTAGCCACCACATCAAGTACTTTTCAAGCATTGTGGATGTGAAATCTTCTTAATGAACTTTTAAAGCCTCAAGAGACTCCCACCAAAATATATATAGATAACAAATTGACAATCGCATTGGCAAAAAATCCGGTTTTTCATGAGAGAAGCAAGCATGTCATTACACTGTTTTATTTTATTTTGGACCAAGTGAAAGAGAAGAACATTGAACTTGTTTACACAAAAACACAAGATCAAGTTGCCCACATGTTTACGAAACATGTCAAATATGAAATGTTTCGAAAATTGAAATTTGTTTTAGGGGTAACCAAGTTGGAAAATCAAGCTTAAGGAGGATGTTAGGAATGAGTTTGATTTTGTGGCTATTTTGAGCATTTGAATATATAATGTAAGGGATATGTTTGGAAATATAGGTGAAGGACAAACATGTCCCATACAGATTGAGAGAGACATGTTTTGAAATGATGTACTAAAATTTTGTAGAGTTCCAAATCATAATTTCAAGATTGAGAGAGAGAAATCCTAAGCATGCAATGCAATGCATGCAAATTTGAATTTGGAATGTTGAAGTTTAGAATTTTCTTATGTTTTTTTATAAATTTGTTCAAGTACATAGGGTGTATGTTAAGAGAGGGAAAACTTCACTAGAACGTGTAGCGCTTTGAGAGACAACTGAGTGGTTTGTGACCACCCCAGGACCTATACAAACTGGTATAAGATAAAAATGGCATTGGAAAAGCAATTGCTAACCTCGGAAGAGGCCAAGGGACTTGTGATTATGCTTACATAAGTTAATAATCTTGAACATGCACAATACATATTCGAAAAAGTAGGGATTATGGAATTCGCTCAAAACTACATGTATTAGACCAACCTTAATATGAATTTTTAATGGCTCTAACACTTGTAGCACCTAGATAGTGATTCTATACTCGATACAATGAGCTTCAAGTTTCCTTTACGAAAATTATGATTTTTTATTGAAAAAATATTATAAAAGTATTAAATGAATGCAAACATAATTATGAAAATTGACATTTGGAAGAAGGAGAGAGATAGATAAAGATAATTTACTTAAAGTAATATGAAATGCTAAATAAAAAATCGGTTATCTTCTATAAGCCCCAAATCAACCACTCTTTGAAGCTTTTGAAGATAAATAAAGCAATCATAAAGGAAGCAAGCCTTGTAAAATTCTCTCTTCTCTCAAAAGTTTAGTATAATTTTAACATAATCACGAAAAAAGTGCTTGAAATTTCATGAGGATGGCTATTTATAAAATTTTGGAGAGGTAGCCCATGAAAATTCAAGTGGAAAGGTAATCCAAAGAAAATTGGTGCGACTTCAAATCGTGCCCTAGGGCACCTAAGGAATCAATTTGTGCCCATGGGTATTTTTGAATTTTTTTAAAAAAGATGGGAAAATGTAAAAATAAGTGTTAATGGCCAATACAATTTTCAATCTTTGTCAAAATGATGAAAACCATTAAAAAATGAATTAGAAACCAAAATCCCTTTTCTTTTGGGATTTACTATATATTTTTTGAATTTTTTAAAAATACCCTGCTGGTTCACCAAAACCGTCCGAAACCGGAATTGGCTAGTGGTCGGTTCCGATCTAACCGGATGGTTAGAATTTGAACCGCCCGATTTATCCTACACTGTATTTGATCATGGTTTATTTTATTCATGCTCTTGTATTTTTTGTCTTGTGAGTTTTGTTGATAGTGATTGGGCAGACTTGGTCGCTAGAAGAATCACTTTCGGGTATGTGTCCTACATGAGAAGTATGGCATTCACATGGTCATTGAAGAAGCAACCAATTGTGATACTATCAAGTTGTGATACTGAGTACGTAGCTGCTACATCGAGTACTTGTCATGCATTGTGGTTACAAAATCTTTTTAAAAACCTCCAAAACCCTCAAGAGACCCCCACCAAAATCAATATGGATTACAAGTTGGCAATCACATTGGCTAAGAAACAATGTGACCAGTATTTCATGAGAGAAGCAAGCATATCAATGCACAATTTCATCTTATTCGAGACCAAGTGAAAGCAAAGAAAGTTGAATTTGTTTACACAAAACTACAAGATCCAGTTGTCAATGTTTTTACAAACCCCTTAAATATAAAACATTTCAATATATAATGGACTGATCCAAATGTTTTGTGATAATCAAGCTGAAATTAAATTAATTCATAGTGGAGCAAATAGCTCCAAAGGAAGACATATAAATGTTTAATATCACTACATTTAGGATGTAGTTGAGAAAATTGAAGTAAATGTTAGTTGCTTGCCATCATCAAATATGATCGTTGATCCATTAACAAATGGTCTAAGTATTGAACTACTGTATAAGCACACTAGCTTAATGAGACTTGAAAATGGTTAAGCCAGTGAATTTTTTTACGAGTGATAAATCCGCATTAGCATAAAAATCTTTATGATGGACATTTGTTATGAAAGGCATATCTGCGAAAGCACGAGAAAAACCTCATGACGATATTTTCGTACAAGTCATATTCAAAATTGAGATTATGCATGTGACCCATTGTTATGCTCAGCCATCATAGCCAAGTATGAGATGTAAACACGTATAGCCATGAGGCGTCACGTGGTCTTGCCTACAATTGTGGGCTTGGAAGAAGCACATGTTTCATTATAATTATCCATTCATAAAAGTGTAAATAATTATCTATATTATAAAACTCTTTTCTCCAACATTCATGGGATGAGTTGGATGAGTATCCCTGAGATCAAGGAAAACCTTTTCTCAGAGACCTGTTGGAGAAAAATGAACGTTAGCTTTTTTTTCTCCTTATAAATATGGAAAGCAAGAGAGAGGAAGATACAAAAAAAAAAAAATACAGAGCTTCCTATAAACATATAGCTTTTCTCCTATCTCTCTCTAAAAGGCACAATGGGTTCCTAATTTCAAATCCGAGCTCTGCGATCACCAGCCCCACGGCGCCCCCTCTCTGATATCATGTTTGGTCTCATCCGTGCCATCAATTTTCACTAAGAATTACTTTGCTCCAAGGTTCAATACTAAGCTCGTTCTTGGACTTGGACCCCTCCCAAGTCGAGTAACTTGGATGAGTTTATTGAGACTCACTCGAGGAGTGTACTAGCCTAAAGAGTCGCTACAAAATAAAAAGAATAAAAAAAGCATTAAAAATAAAAATATAAAGAAACAAATTAAACTATAAACAACATTTAAAAGACCAAAAAATAGAAAAATTCGATAAAAAGATGGAATATGAAAAGAAATTGGTTTATACTTTACAGTATTGGTTTATAGTAGGACAGTATTAAGAAAATCTAGAAAAAGGAAAAAATAGACAATATAGCATACGATAACAAACACTCATAAATATCATTTCATTTTCTTTTCTTTTGTTTAAAAAAAAAATGCTGTGTGGTGGAGCTTTTTGGTTGAAAGAAAAAAACAAAAAAGAAGCACTGGAAAAGAAAAGAAAAATGAGTGGCATTTTTTTTTTTAAGATGTGGGCTATTGTCTAAAAGCCCAATTTCATTGGCAATTTTTTTTTTTATATTATTGTACTTAAAAAATATATATTTTGCAAGTTGGGTGTTTCTTTGCATCCACACCAAACTTGAGGGAGAGAGTATAGGAGATATGGAGATGAGATGAATAGAGATGAAGTCAACATATCTAATGTAACCACTATGTGGACAAGAACACCTTTATGTGGATAAAAACATTAGTTCTTGCTGTGATTCGCTCATTTTCAGTTGTCTCGCATGTTATTTGCTCCTAGCGCCTCGCCATGTAGCAGAGGACTTCGTCATACCATTGTTGTAGTGGCATCATCAAAGGGAGTACATTCATGATTAGCAGATTCTTCAAGGAGAAGTTTTCAAATTTTCAATGTTCGTTGCCACTTTATTTGTTGCAGAGCCGTCTTTGGTGTGCCTTTGTAGTACTTTTAATGGTCTTTAAACCAAGTTTGGTGATCACGTGTCTCGGATCACATCTCTTCGCTCTGGTAGACTATTCAAGCACAGTGAGAGTAGTGCAAGTTTTTTGGACAACTTTTTGGTTTCAAGACTCCAGTTCCAGTTTCAGTTGGCAAGTTGGACACTTCGCTTCAGATCTCTGTGCATCAACTTGAGGGGGAATATGTAGATAAGAAGAAACCAAGTCACAGTTACTTGGTCTTCAAGTTAGTTTGGTGATAAGGCATCCTACTATTTACCTCTATCTTCAAGAATCATTGTGACTGTCCTCTATCTATAACGAAACTTATTTATGTAATCCTTATCCAAAATCATTGAAGACGTAGCTCGTTGAGACTTTGGATCTGTGGACATAAGGCTCTGATCTGAATTACGTAAATGTTGTATTCTCTCTTTTCTCGTTCTCTCTTCTTCTTTCCCCATTCAATGTCTGTGTATGCAATCACGAATCTTAACATAACTTTTATCAACAATTAATCTACAGAAGGGAATCTAATTTTATATGTACATATTATGGGTATCTTATTTGCTTTAGGCATCTATTCTAGAATGAATCTATAGCAAATGGATCAGAAAAACATTAGCTCATCCAATGATACACAAGCTAAATAGTTTTTGATTTGTTTCAAATGACAATGAAACTTTGGTATATATTTACCACGTAAAAAAGATCAGCCTGCGCAGTTCTATCCATATTGAGAACTCTCAATCAAGGGAAAAGTCTATATAGAGCGGAGGCTCTGAACAATCAAATTTGAGCCTACCACAAAAAATTCCCTAGAAAAGGTTGTTTTGATGCTCGAATATCTTCAAATTGATCATCTCGACATCAAGATGTGTGCACATGAAAACCATGGATTTCAAGTTTTGGAAATAGTGTATTTTGTAATGCATTTTTGGACCGTCAATTTTCAATATTTTTCAAGTTTTCATAGATCTATCGATCTCCACTATTTTTGAAGCTTTAAAATTTATATATAAATATAAAAAAATATGTTAAGTCTATCACAAAGATTTACAATATTGAAACCATATTTCTCGACACTATTTGAAGGTAAGCTTTGATTTGATTGTTTAGAGCCCAGGATTTATATAAACCGCACCCCTCAATCAAGTTATCCCAAAATTACAAAACCAAACAATGGCACAATTCTAGAGAGAGAAATTTGACTTCAATCAAAAGAAAGTCCAAAGCAATGAAGGAAAAATCGGGTGTTTTAACTGATAACGTCCCGGTTAGATCGGAACCGGTGGACCGGCTCCAGTTTTGACCAGTTTTGGTGAGTGGAATTTCAAAAAAAAACTATTCAAAATCCCCAAAAAATAAGGGATTTTGTTTGTAATTCATTTTTATTTTTATTTTTATTATAGAAAACGTTGAGAATTGTTTTAGCCATTAATACTTATATTTACATTTTTTCCATCGTTTTTAAAAAATTTTAAAAATTCCCCTGGGTATAAATTGATTCTTTAAAATCCATTTTTTATTATTATTAATTTTCAATTGTATTTCAATGTGCTTTGTTTAATCATTCTTTGGATATACTTTTCATATTTTATTAGATTTTTTTTTTATTTTTTATTTTATTTAGCACTGTTTTTACCTCCCAAGACTCACCTAGTTAGAATAGTTGAACTGACCGGTTTACCGGTTAGGCCGATTGAACCGCTTCTGGGCCATGTCTGGTTAACTATTTTGGTTTGATTTTTCTTACATTGGCTCAAAAGAATTATGTCCTCTCTCTATATATATCTTTTTCTGTCTATCTATGGAATTTATTTATTTTGACAATGTAATATATATATATATATGACCCTCCCCCACCCGTGTGCGTAGGACCCCAAAGGATGACCATTAAAGTTGGCATGGATCTCTAAAAAAGGTATCACATGGGTGTGGGACTTGACTTTTCTATAGATCCGTGCCAAATTTAATGGTGATCCTTTGGGGTCCTACGCACATGGGTGGGGAAGGGTTCTATAGGATAATTTCTCATATATATATGTATATATATATATATATATATATACTGCAAAATGCCTATAGGCGAAAATGACCAATGATTTTGCATACCCTCATCACCGTCTAAAGTTCATTGCACGGTCACGATTGTCTGGTAGTATTTTTTATTTTTTTACAAATCAGAATGATCTGAAATTTGGAGCGTGTATTCATGAAAAATAGATCTAAAAAAAATATCAAAAAATATTTACATGAAATAAATTAACCAAAATACCCCTAAAAATTTTAAGGAGTATTTTGGTCAATTTTGTTTCACGAATTATTTTTTTTATTTTTTTATAGGTGCGCATCACTAAGATGTACACACATTCCAACTTTCAGATCATTCTAATTTGTAGAAAAGAAATAAAAATAAAATACTACTAGACAACCGCTACCGTGCGATGAACTTTGGACGGTAATGAGGATAGGCGAAATCACTGTTCATTT
>NW_006499707.1:46165-65489 GCF_000471905.2 Amborella trichopoda | reverse complement strand
CCTCTACAGCTACAGATGCATCCGTATGCCAACTGCACCCTTTCCTAATACGTTTTGATATATGCGCCTAGACTCCCTCAATCAAAAGATCTACTTGAGATGATTTTTTAGCTAGTAAATTGTTTCACGCGGGGAATGCATTGCTACATTTGCGGTCCCCGAAGTATACAACATCCATCTTAAAGATGGATGCAAATAGGTGGTCCATCTAAATATAATTGAAACTAACGGTTGAAATGTTTTCTTAATATAATTATCATTTTTAATTTTTAAAATTTATTTATTATTTCATATTCATGATCTCCATGTTAGAGATTGCATGTCCTTAAAAGTTAAGTCCAAACTACAACAGACTTCTGGAAATATTAAGTCCAGACTCTCGCGATCGCGATCCTTAGGGTGCAAGTTTATGGAATATTGCATGCAACTACAGCAGACTTCCGGACAGAGTAATTTCCCAACTACAAAGTTTATTATCTCTACTTAGAGATGTTTATATTTCACCCTCAGGTGAAGTTGAGGTTATCTATGAAAGTGAGAGAGATGGTGTTTTCTTTGTTAAATCTGCCTATAGACTTCTCTTCCATGATCGTGTCAGATGGTCTTTTGACTACCTCCATGCGGTTTGGAAATGGCCTATTCCAATGAAAATCAAGACTTTCATCTGTGTCGCTCTTCAAGAAAAGGTCTTACTTTAAACAATCTTCTTAGGAGGGGTAAAATCATCCCCAATATGTGTCTCATATGCAAGAGTGATGAAGAAACATGATGCCACTTTTTCTTGCATTGCTCTTTTGCAGACAATATTTGGAAGTGGGTCTTCAGTCTTTTGGGTTTCACCTTGACCGGCAAATTTAATTTCCATTATTAACCATCTCAATTTTCCCTATTTGACTCCAAAAGGATTTCTTATTTGGAATATTTTTAGAAGTGCTATATTATGGAAGATATGGCTTGAATCCAATAGACATACTTTTGATGGGAGGTCTCTGAATCTTACTAGCATTAAAGATAAAATATTAAAATATTGCAGACCTTACGAGACTGGCTATCTATTACCATTAATGGGAGTGGAGTTTCAAGGGTACACATCTTTGTAAACCTAAAACTCCTAACTTTCTCATATCTCCCAAAAAAACCGTCCTTCCTCCTTTTAGATCCAAGGTGCTTTCAAACTCAATTTTGATGGAACCTCTTTGGAAAATCCTGGGCTAGCTGGAGTTGGTGGTCTTTTTAGAGACCATGAGGGTGCCACTATTTTCTCTTATGTTGGGCGTTGTGATTCTACCACGGCTAACCAGGCCAAGATGGTATAAAAAAATAAAACCAGAAAAAATAAAAATAAAAGGTTAAGAGAATATACCATCTCTCAAGGTCTGAGAGGGAATTCACCTCAAGGTTGAGAAAATATACCCTCTCTCAAGGTTTGAAAGGGAATCCACCCCAAAAATCTCTTCATGACACCAAATTTTATTAACTCATCTACCTGCTTTACAATGAAGGAAACCTCCTTTAAATAGACTAAAAAAATAAGATAAAATTTTATTAACTCATCCACCTGCTTTACAATGAAGGGAAACCTCCTTTAAATAGACTAAAAAAATAAGATAAATATTAACAAGAAAAACTCTGTCTACATTTTTCCTATTTTATCTCTTCTTCTATATTTTCTCTCTCTTCCCTTAACCTCACGTACCATCCCTTTTTACATTCCTAAACTAGTTTCCCTAATTTAACCTTATCTATTTATACTCCTAAACTAACCCAATCCAATTGATAACTACTTAACCTAAATCTATAAATATCAACTCACACACAAACTCAATACCCACAAATATCCGTGCGCACCTCATCTCTTATTCCTGAAGAGAGAAACAAAAGAATAATAGAAAATTAAACTAACCCTAATATTATTTGCATCATTATGAACACACGTGACCATGAAATTTTGGGAGATAGATTTTAATGTCAAAATCTCGTGGTCATTCTATAGGACGTGACGGATCTAACTTCTCTATCGAGCACAATGGATTTGGCTTAATATGCTTGAAATCAACACCCTGGATTTATCATGGAATTATTGGTCCAAGATGAATGTGGTTGTGAGTACGTTCTTCACGAAGAATATTGTTCTCCAACCGCTGCAACCACCGATTCATCTCTTGATTCATCTCACGTACTTCAGTTCGAAAATCCTCTAGGGCTTTAGTAAAATTTTCTACCCAACGATAATCCATAGCAGGAGTAGGATTAGCTTGATTGCTTAGATCTAACTTGCTAGCTTGATTGCTTAGATCTAACTTGCTCTCAGGATCTAACTTGATATGGATTTGATTTGCTCTAATCTAACTTGCTCTCAGGATCTGACTTGCTCTGATACCAATTGATGTAAAAAAATAAAACCAGAAAAAATAAAAATAAAATGTTGAGAGAATATACCCTCTCTCAAGGTCTGCAAGGGAATTCACTCTAAAGTTGAGAGAATATACCCTCTCTCAAGGTTTGAGGGAATCCACCCCAAAAATCTCTTCACGAGATCAAATTTTATTAACTCATCTACCTCTTTTATAATGAAGGGAACCTCCCTTTAAATAGGCTAAAAAATAATATAAACATTAACAAGAAAAACTATCTCAACACTTTTCCTATTTTATCTCTTTTTCCCTATTTTCTCTCTCTTCCCTTAACCTCACGTACCACCCCCTTTTATCCAAAGCCTAAAAACTACTTTTTATTTAACCTTATCCTTTTACATTCTTAAATTAGTTTCCCTAATTTAACCTTATCTATTTATACTCCTAAACTAACCCAATCCAATTGATAACTAATTAACTCAAATCCATAAATATCAACTCACACACAAACTCAATGCCCACAAATATCCGTGCGCCCATCCTCTCTTACTCCTGAAGAGATAAACTAAAGAATAATAAAAAATTAAAATAACTCTAATATTATTTGCATCAGTCTACAAATCATTGCTAGGAGAGGTATTCAAAGAATTATTCAAGTTGAAGGAGGCTCATTCAATGTTATCAAATGGTGCAACAACGAGCACATAATACCTTGTTCTTTTCGTATTTTTTGGCAGAAGATCTGTGATATATGCTCCTCCGTTGGCCTTCGGATTTCCTTTGTTCATGTTTATTGGGAGGCGAATGATGTTGCCAATTGTTTAGTTAAACTCGGCATCTCCTTATCCTCCATTTCTATTTATGATACTTTAATTCCAGCATTGTAATTTTTGTGCTTTCGCAGCCGTTAATGAATAAAAGCTCTTGAGATTTGTCAAAAAAAGAAAAATTAAGTCCAAAAATCCATATCAAAAATAGATTTTTAATAGGTTGACTCATTTCTACATGGCCTCATAAAAACTGTGTTCTTTTCAATTTGAAATGTGATATTAAATGACCGTAAAAAAGAGGCTGAGTTACCATGGTTTTTTAATGAATTATTGAGGGAAGTGTTAGATTAGGCTGAGTTACCATGTTTTTGTAATGAATTGTTGAGGGAAGTGTTAGATTTTTGTATAGGAATGAATATGGAGGCGGATACTTTAGCAAAAAAAAAAGGAGTTACCATGGTTTTTTTAATGAATTGTTGAAGGATTTTTAGTTTTTATTGTAAACTGTTTGTTTTTATTGTATTGGCCAAATGGCTTTCATGATTGGTACAATTTACAAAAGATAATGTAATAAAATTAGGGTGTGGTTTCCATAAGGTTGCAATCTTAAACAATCCAATTAAGTCGCACTTTCAAATTTGATCATAACATATAATTTTGATGTAAAATGTTCTTAAGATTATTTCAAAATCTATTTTCATATCTAATTAAAAAAAATTAAACTCCAAAAATGATAAAAATCAAGTGGATGTATAAACAAATGAAAATTTTGAAAATGGACAGTCTAGATAATGTGTTGTGAGATGCACTATTTCTGGGTGCTCAATTAGAAAGTTTTTCAACATTAAAACAACTATTTCCGATGGATTTTTGATGTGCAACATTTTAAAGTTGCAACCTAATATAAATTTTTTCCATAAAATTATTACTAATTCTTAAAAAAAAAAAAAAAAAAACTAACATTTTAAAGTTGCAATCTTATATAAACTTTTCCCATAAAAGTATTACTAATTATCGATAGAGAGAGAGAGCAGGTGCTTGTTGAGCCTTTGAGTGATGCAAAACTTATCAATCGACTTTAACTCGTAGTGCCTACTTTTTATAGGCTTTACAACTTTTTAAGCAGATAGAAAAGGCGATGGCGTATCTTTTGCGGCCGCCCTTATATCACGTGAAATCAACAAAAGGTCCCTGTGATGATATCATATCATATTATATATCATTCTTTATCCATGCAATTCATTAAATAAAAATCATCGCTCATTCATCTCCCTTTTCCATGATTCATCTCCCTTTCCCAAAGTATCTTCCTTTTTATTTCCTTTTTAGAGTGGAACCGGGATCCTCCCGAATCTTCCTATTGTCCACACGATATTTTTGGACGTTTCTCGTGTGACCTCACTTTTTAGCCCCTTCAAATATCAAGCCAAAAGATATTTTAATCTCCTAGGAGTAAATTACTTATTTACTCCCTTGGCTAAAACCCCACCTCGGATTGTTTTTCGGATTGTAAATTTTGGGGATATAACTTCAACTCATTGATTAACATCAATTATTATTATTATTATTTTCTTCTAATTGCTTCCTCTACACACTTAAAAATAATAATGTCCCAAGATATACAGACCGTCTAGTTCTTATAGGGTAAAACTTAAGAATCAAAAGACTCAAATATCAAATTTTTTCTTTTGAAAATAGTCATTAAGTGATTCTTTGATTGTTCCCATCATTTCAAATAGATAAAATCATCCCCGATAGATCTTCTAATTGAGAGAGCCAGTGCCCATATATCAAAATGTATCATTAAAAAGATGTGTAATAGAGTCCTCTGATAATGGCTAATCGTACACTTCCACATCTTAAGAGACATAATATATTTTTATATTATTTTTAAAAAATATGTCAAATTTATATCATCCAATTAAAACGAATATTGTTAACCTTATACTTACAAATGTGAAAAGACATAATATTTTTTTATATTATATTTAAAAATATCAAATCTACACTATCTGACTAAAACAGATAATCCACCTCCGAAAAACGAAAAACGAAAAACTAAAACAAGTCAAAGTAGTCTCTCTTACTGTACAATCCGAAGATATCATGACACCTAACTCAATTTGGTACTCCCAATATACGATACCTTTGGATAACGTCTAAAATCCGCCTCGTCCAAGTTCATTCTCCACGTGCGATAAAGAAATGAGTTTTGGATCATGTGGTGCCCATTGATATTTGCCACGTATAAAAGCCACACTTCTATTTATGAATGATTAAAGGAGTCCCACCTTCTTCTGCTTTACATTCTGGTGATTATTATGAGATTTTCTTTTTTAATCATGAGATTTCTTTTTTAATCATTAATAAATGCTTTGAAGTTTGAACCTTAAGTTAGAAATATGCAAATATGCGAAGAAAGAGTTTTTTTTATGAGTAAGTGGACTCACTAATCCCTTAACTCACAAGTATTCAATTTTAAGATGCACTTTCATAATTAAAGATTCCTATCAAATAGATAAGATTGTTTTTAAAAAAATGTATTAAAATTTTATTTTATTTTTATATCCATGATCATTATAGTGTATATCATAGATCTATCCAAATTTGGATCCAATATCCATATCAAAATAGGGGTTAAAGGAGCCAGCACGAGAACAATATTTCTCTCCCAATATTATTTTTCTCTCGCCCTCTATTTTTTACATACCTCTAGAGAGAAATATGGTGTTGGTAAAGATTGGAGAGAGAGAGAATAGAGAAAGAAAGATAGAAGGCAATTATGAGAAAAAAAAAAAAATGTGGCACAAAAATAGCGAGGGTATTCTTCTCGTTTAATATATAATAGATATTAGCCATGCCTCTTGTATTATAATACCATCTATTTTCCATCGTTTGGATTGATAATTCAAGACATGGGTCCCCAACTTAACCACCTTATGGCATCCTTTTATAAAATGTAAGAATAATATTGCTTACAATGAGAAAGGTGTGGCCCCTTAGCTATTAGATGTTTAATTTGGTGGCTAAAAGATATCATTTTATGGCACAAATGATGATTTTATGATTATGAGTGGGATCAAATGTATATCCTCAATAAACTAACTTCATATTTGATGACTTGATTTCATATCTGATGGTTAGAGCGATCATGAGTTTTTTAACTGAAAATAAAAGGTCTTCTTGCATGTGTTCCTGTTAATTATTACCTGCCCACCACAAACTTGGGCCACTACCTTATCAGAAAGAAAAGAGAAAAAGACAGGGGTAGCGGGCGAGGAGGGGGTTGTCTAAGTCTTGTTTTACTTTTAGTTTTTTCTAGAGAGCTTTTTCAATTGAAATTTGAGGTTTATTGTAAAAAAAAATGACCAAAATTATCCTGAAAGTTTTAGTAGTATGGTAATTTTTATTATACAAAATGTGTGCCCCTGGTAGATTATGCATGCCTAAAATTTCGCTTCAAAATGATTTATAGAATAGTAATTAAAAATAAAACATTATGAGCTACCGGATCAAGATATGACAATCAAAAGCCAACTTGTGACTTGAATCATCTTAGCAATCTACTCATATTTAACGGATGAGATTAGGGATCACATATACTATATATGTGGGTGGGGTCCTATAGAAAACTTTCCCTTTAAAGATGGTGCCCTATATTGTACATCTAACGATGAAGTCCCATTTTTGTATAACATGAAGTACATTTTATTTCATCTCTTTTTTTTTTTAGGAAAAAGTTTATATAGAGCCGAGGCTCTAAACAATCAAATTAGAGCCTATCTCAAAAATTTCACTAGAAGAGCTTGTTTTAATACATAAATATCCTCAAATTGATCATCTCAACATCAAAATGCATGGGCATGAGAAAAAAAAAGGATTTCAAGTTTTAGAAATAGTGCATCTTATAACACATTTTTGGACCGTGAATTTTCAAGATTTCATAGATTTGCTCGATCTGTATCATTTTTGAAGTTTTAAATTGTATAATTAAAGATGAAAATATATTTTAAGACTATCACAAAGATTTTTAATATTGAAACCATATTTCTTGATACTATTTGAAGGTGTGTTTTACCTTGATTGTTTAGAGCCTTGGCTCTATATAAACCACACCCTTCTTTTTATGGATAGGATTAAGCTCAAATTTGGTATGTACATATTTCTCACTATTACACGCATACAAAAAATATTAAAAATAATTAAAAACACAATTGCCAAACTATCCATGAATAGTATAAGGATAGTTTAATAATTTTATTTGTTTTAAATTATTTTTTGAATATTTTCATAAGTGTATATTGGTAAAATATATAGAGATACCAAATTTGAGTTTAACCAAATATATAGTAAAGAACACGGTTTCTATGAGTCCATGTAGAAATTAATCACCTCTTAAAAATCTATTTTTGAGATGGATTTTTTTACTTAATTTTTAAGGATATGTAATATCTAACATGGAGATCATGAATATGAAAAAAATAAAAAAAGTCCAAAATTTAAAAATAATAATTTTGTTAAGAAAACATTGGGACCGTTAGTTTCAATTGTTTTTAGATGGACCACCTATTTGCATCGATCTTTAAGATGGGTGCTTTATACCTTGGGACTGCATATTGTAGAAATGATGCGGTCTAGCCCGCATGAAACAATTTTTTTACAAAAAAAGAAATCAAATTGAAATATACACTTTATGTTCTAAAAGATAGGACTTGATTGTGAAATCTAAAAATACCTAAAACTATTTTTAAATATATATATATATATATATATATATATAATTATCTATAAATTTCTCCAAAGAAAGAAAAAAAAAATATTATCCAAAGAAAAAAGTTTATATAAGGATGAACTACTGATGCACCTCAAAAATCCATCGAAAAATGTAGCTTTAATGTTGAAAAACCTTTTAATTGATCATCTCGAAATCAAGATGTATGACCATGAAAAATAAAAAGTTTTTAAGTCTCAGAAATAGTGCATTTTACAATATATTATCTACACCGTTCATTTTCAAGATTTTCATATGTTTATGGATCTACTTGATTTTAACCATTTTTGAAATTTAAAATTTTATAATTAGATATAAAAATAGATTTTGAGAGAATCCTAAGAATATTTTACATCAAAATTATATACCATGATAAAATTTGAATGCGCACTTTACCTCTACAACTACAAATGCATCTGTATACCAATTGCACCCTTATCCAATTGGTAGCAGCATATTTTAGAGCATTCATAACGAATAACTTATTAATAATAAATGATAAAACATGTAAAAGGTAAGGATAGGGAACAAGACTGCAAGGTGCATCACGGACTTCTAGTAGCCCACTGTATTTTATCAATGGGATTTATATGCAATGAGACTATTTACTTTTGGTACATGGAGGTCACAATTACTTACAATCATTCGATGTGAAATATGATAAAAGACAATAAATTTCCTGGTCAATATAATAAGTAATATTATGCATTATATTTTTTTTACACCAAAACCAAGGTGCCAAAAGACATTAAATTTCCTGCTTATTGTCCATCTAACCCCAAGTTGCTTTCTCACCTAACTCCTAGAGTAAAAATCTCATCTGAATTGTATTCTCAGTAGAAACCTCTAGGAAGCACAATCTCCAATGTGACTTGTCTTTCACAATCATTTGGCTCGATTTGATCTCGATTCAAAGTCAAACGGCACAAACTTGCTTGAGACATTCGAAGGAAAATGCGGGTTTTCGATTAATTATGGTGGGAAGTTGTAGTTATTGGTTAACATTGTCTAAAGTGCATAAAAAGAGGTTCAAATTAACATTTTGGAAAAAATTTATATAGAGCCGAGGCTCTAAACAATCAAATTAAAGCCCACCTCAAATTTTTCACTAGAAGAGGTTGTTTTGATGCCCGAATATCCTCAAATTAACCATGTCAACATCAAGATACATGAACATGAGAAAAAATGGATTTCAAAATTTGGAAATAGTGCATCTTGTAATGCATTTTTAGACTATCAATTTTTGAGATTTTCAAGTTTTTATAGATTTGCTCGATCTACGCAATTGTTTAAGCTTTAAATTTTATAACTAGAGATGAAAATATATTTCAAGGCTATCCCAAAGATTTTCAGTATTGAAATCACATTTCTCGATACTATCTGAAGGTGCGCTCTACTTTGATTGTTTAGAGCCTCGGCTCTATACAAACCGCACCCTTAAGGTCAGTAGATGACATGTGGCTAAGCATTTGTGCAACCTTAGCCACAAGTGGGACCTCCATCTAAGGCCTCTAAAAGGCTAAATTCACTAAGAAGTTGAACGTCTCAGTAAAGCATGGTGAAAGATTGCATCTATAGCTTATCCGGTTTGAGAAAGGTTTGAGTCGGGCTGAGTTCCTACTCAAATTTTGGATCCTATGTGGATCTAGTTATGGATCCAACATTTGGGTCTGATGGATTGGATTTGGATCCAAATAGTAATTTAGATCGGATCGGATACAAGTGGATCCGATCCACATCCAACCCATATACAAAAATAATATATAAAATATTTTTTTTCGATCCAATCGTTTCCAGATCCCAATCACATATATACTTTTCAAATCCAATTTTAAATCCGTATCCCATATATACTTTTTGGATCCAAATCCAGATCTTGGTGGATCTGGACTCGATTCGACCCATTCTCAACCCTAGGTTTGAGTAGTGAAAAGAAAGGACATTGACGGGAACTGAATTTCATTATCAACCATAGCTACAATTACAGCTTAGGGATAAGGGACATTCCTACTTGTAAAGCTATAGGTTCCCTCAAGCCCCAATATGGATAAGGAGCATTCCTACTTTTAAAGGGGAGTCTTGTCTCTAGGGAATATCTTAAAATTTCGGCTTATCTTGGCCTTGAAAAATATCCTCAAAAAGGAAAAAACCAATCTTCTTTGGAAATACCTTTAAAAGTAGATTTGGGAGAGAAAAATTGAGATTTCCTCGCTCTTATCAATGTCTAAAGCATGAAATAATTAAAAATAAAAAATGGAAAATACCAAATTACGATCCACAGAAAATAGACCCACAGTCTATTTCATGTGGATCTCCTATTACGCCTACTATATCTCATCGAAAATTAATAAGGACAATAAAATGTAACAAACCTAAGATCAATAATGAGTAAAACCTAAAAAGGAAGAAAAAATTCCCTGAAATTGAGAACTTTCTAATATAGTTCAAGTGGTAAAAGTTACTCAACATAAAAAAGAAAAATACATAAAAAAACCATTTACTATTGGTACAAGGAGATCACAAATACTCTTGTCCATCAGATTTCAAAGTAAAAATGTTATTAACTTGACTTAAAGTTCAAAAAAAAAAAAAAATCTCGAATTTTATGACATATCTTATGCAATCTAATTTGACATCTAATAGCTAAGAGTACTTCTGATCTCCATATAACAAAGATAAATGGTCTCATAGAATATAATCCCATATTTATAAATATGAAAGTTACTCAACATAAAAAATATAACTTGAGTGAGACTTCTTCTAAATTCCGATATTTTAAAGAAATTTTTGTGTCAATTTCCTACTAAATTATTAAAATACTATTTCCTCACAAGAATTTGGCCACCCCAGCTTTCTAGTTGGAATCTCTAGGAATATTCACCTTTGAACTATAAATGTGCCGACCAGCCACTTTATCAGGTATTTCTGATTACGAATAACAAAATGCGAAATGGTTCTATTGTTCTTTCCTAAATTGCTTTGTAGAGAGAGAAAGATGTGGGTTTGAGTCATACATTGAAGATGAGAGAGTTTATTGCGCTGTATTTAAGAGTACGTATTCACTCTAAGTGCAAAGGGGAGAGGAAGTGCTTGTACAGCACACGCGAAGTGTGTGACATGCACACACACGTGCGAGGGCGAGGGCGAGGGCTCGTAACTGTTGGGTGGTGCATGTGAACACCACAATGCTAAATGGGCAGCATCTTGGTACTCTATAACAAGTGTCCTCCTACCCATACGACTTAAACTTTTTTAGCACACTTTTGAGCCTCTTAATGCACATTTTCTCTGCAATTCCAAGAAGTATAAAAATGGGTTTATCTCTCCCTATTTACTCAGTTTTTCTTTGTCTCTCTCTAATATATCAAAACTATGGTGTCTAGTGTGTAAGTTTCAAGCTCGAGTGCATAGAGCTTAAGAACATTGAAAAATGCCTCTTTGTTTTCATGTATCCCAAAGACAAATTACCCTTCTTATGTATATCAAATACTTTATTTAAGAGGGGCAAATATCGTCTTGAGATAGACTTCGTGAATGCTCGAAAGCAAGAAGAGCTCAAGCTTCCAATTTTTTTAAATCGTACAATGTTGTGCTCCCATTTCACCCAAACAACTTCCAACAATTTGGATGTTGAGATAATCAATTAAATCGTTTTCTAACTTTAAAATAAAATTTTCCTATAAAAGTGAAAGGACCAATTCGAGAACAATTGGATGATGACAAAACCATGAGAAATTCATCCTCGCCTTCCTTATTTCAAATATATACACTTTCCTTCCTTATTTCAAGTATATACACTTTTTCATTTTAATTTTAATTTTTATATTCGCGTTCTTATAACAAACATAAACAAAAATCCCATAAAAACATGACAAGATCCCCTAAAAAACAGAACTACGAATCCCTTTAAAAATACAAAAGAAGGTGTGTTGGATAAGAGAGAGTGCGTGAAGGCGGGACATGAGAAAGCAGGGTCGGCACTTTCCAATAAAGCCAAGAGCCTCACCACGTCCACGTCCAGGAAGCCTCCACGTCATTTCTGGGTTATCCACAACAAACAACATTGCCCCCACCCAATCCACAAATGCTCCTTTCTCTTTATTATATTTCAGGATTGTCCTTCAATTTCTCCGCACTCATGACTGGGTATTTCAGAAATGCGGAAACTTTTTTATGAAAATATGCAGACAAAACGAGTCCCAATCGAAATGGTTAACCATAATGTGTTAGAAGGCGGCCCTCTATAGAAGGTGGCTGATCCCATAGGGGCTTTCTATCAAGCGCTTGTCTAGGTGGCCTAGGCACTTTCCTAGACGACATTATGTCGATCCAACCCTTAACCCCTACATTTGTTTTTTAGCATCTTAGTATGTCGAAGCAATAAGGATGGCAAAGGGCCGGGCCTAGGCCTTTTCAGCCTTTATCACTATAGTGCCAGTATGGCCCTATAGGTTAAAGGTTTGGCCCCATAATAAATGAAAAAAAAAACAAAAAACAAAAAAAAAGAGGATCAAGCATAACAGTGCCAAACCACACCGATATTGACCCTAACCTGCATCTTGAGCGAAACCATGCTTTTTTGAAGCCAGTCCAACCAAGTGAACCCGAGCGAGGTGAGTCATTCCTATCCCTATCAACAAAGAAGAAAGGAGCGAAACTCAGTTAGAGGGAGGAACAAAAACTCGTACACGTCCAAGAGATGGTCAAAATGGAAATTATTATAACGAGCAGGGGTCAACAGGTTACAGAGACACCAAACTTTATTACTCTGGGGGAGCCACCGAAAAGGATGGAGCCAATTTGATAGTTTATCACGTGCTCCTTACACCACTTGCACACGTGCGGGGACCACTGAAGGAACAGAGCGCAATGGCCGGCGGCTTCGGCGATGTTGTAAAGATCCGAACCGCCGATAGGAGGAGACACGTGTGGTGAAAAATCGGGGATTTTAAAAGATCCGAATCGCCGAATGAGGAGACACGTGTGGGCGATCTTTTGCTGCGTCAGCACATTTCACTGAGTTGATCGTCAGTTAGCACGTCATTGTGAAGTGATAGAGCGAAGTTGAGATCACAGCTGATATCATTATACAATGAATCATATGTTACATGTTCACTCCTCACTTCTTTTCCTAGCCTTTGCAAAAGGACGATATGTACCCTTGCCATTTATTATTATAACCTTAACGGTCATTCACACCTTCTAACCTATTGGATTTTATTTTATTTTTTTATTATATATAATGAGATCATTTATCTTTTATACAAGATAGTCACAGTTATATACAACTTGGGTATGTCATAAATGAAATAAATGTAGTTATCTAATTTAACATTTAATAATCAAAGATTAATTGTGATCATCTTATATTAAAGATAAATGGTGTTATTATATATACGAGTAATAATCCTATGAGACCATTCCACACCCATGTGTATAGGACTCCAAATGATCACCATTAAATTTAGTACAGATCTCTAAAAAAAGTATCACATAGGTATGGGATTTGACTTTTTTAAATATCTGTGCCAAATTTCATGGTGATCTTTTATGATCCTACATATATAAGAGTCGGAGGGTCTCGTAGGATCGTTTTTCTCCTCAATTTGAATTGTGCATATGGTGATTTCAATATTCAAGAGATTGACCCAAAAAAAAAGTACGTAAATTCTATTTCATCTTTTAATTTTGTATTTTTAAATTTTATTTTTTTTGAATAAATACTATCTTATTTCAAGAGTTTACTTACCAAAAAAAATTTCCGAAGAAGTAGGGTATGTGAGCTTTATTTCATCTTTCAATTTCGGATTCCCCTATGTCTATTAATATGGGTCCAATCACCTCTCATAGCGTTGGCTTCACCACCAAGAAAGGAGAAAAAAAAGGTCGAAATTCTTTAATGAATTATGGACTTTTACAAGGATAGGGATTTGTCTCATTAAAACTAGTGTTGGTATCGTAACTTCGTAAAACCCTACGACCGTTCTTTCTCGGTCTTTTCGTATATCCCCTCTCTCTATTTCTCTCACACTCTTTCGGTACCTTAACTCGCACGCTACTTTTTCTTTTTTTCAATAATTACGAAAATAGCCTTTCAGATAAGGCCCAAACCACTCCCTCGAAGCCGTCCACACAACAAACTAGTAAAATAGCCCTTCACTTTGCAATCAGACGGTGATCGTACCCATACCACGCCATCCGCCGTAGATTGCCGTACTGCATTTTGCCTCTTTCTATTACATTTTGTCCGACTCGAGGCACCAAGGAGCTTACAAGGGCCGGTAATGGCCCGCTCTCCCACCATGGCCCAAGAAAAGGGCCATGCCGGGTCTAACCAAGACTGCAATAGGACCTGCCAGGTTCTGCCCTGGCCACCCCTGGATATGGCTTGCCTAGTTCCATCATACTAGCGCACACGGTTTCTACGAGTCAATGTAGAAATGATTCGATTCTCAAAAGTCTATTTTTGAGATGGGTTTTTGGACCAAATTTTTAAAGACATAACATGAAAATCTTGAATATAAAAAAAATAAATAAATGTTAAAAAATAGAAATAATGATTTTATGAAAAAAAACATTTGAACCATTTGTTTCAATTGTTTTTAAATGGACCACCTATTTGCATTGGGATGAATGCTTTATACTTTGGAACTAGAAATGCAATCGAGCCTACATGAAACAATTTTCCTTTTTCTTGTATTTATTTTGTTTAGTTCTCTATCGTCCTTGGCTCTGGCTTAATAGTAGCTCAAGACCCGGCTGGGATAGGGCCGTTAGTGTTGGACTGCACCGGGTCAACCCGGTAGGGATTAAGGCTAACCTAGCGCCCGGAGCGGCCTAAGGCTGGCTTAGAATCCGGAGTGGCCCGGCCACGCTCCTGATTACTTGTTCCCCAAGCCAGGGGTAATATAGTAATTTAAAGATTCCACTGCCTGCCCTCAGTATGTCATCCCATGAATATAGGAACGATAAGACGATAGAAGCCCCAAAGGCACACACGTGTCTGATTCCCATCACGTTGGCCCACACGCTTCCAACCTCGCTGCTTCCTTAGCTGGCGCTGCAGTCCCGGCCTTTATAACCCAACGTCCAACCCCCATCCAAACCTACTCCCCACCCAAAGTAGCACCAAATTTCGGAAAAACCTGAAATGTTAGCCGAGAGGAGAAGGGCAAATCTCCGGCTCCCATTGCCGAAAACCGGGGGATTTTCACCCCGCTTTTCGCCGGAATTCTTCGATAATCTGCCGCGAAGTGAGCCTATCAGTTCCGGCGAGAAATGTCCGAGAAATTCATTTTCTGGCGACAATAAGCCGAAAAAGCCAATTTCTGGTGAAAACAGAGTCCAGAATCAGGCGATTTCGGGCGAGAACAGGGTTGAGGAAGTATTGGATTCAGGCATAAACGGGGTGAAAAATCCATCGTACTCCGGTGAGATCAGGCTGCGAAACGTACAACCATCAGATTTTTCTGGCGAAACCAGGCGTGGGTTTCCTCTGCCTTTACCGCCGGGTCGAAAGTTCGAGGTTGAGCGCTTATCTGATCTAGAAAGGCTTGGTGTTCTTGGCCATGGTAATGGAGGTACAGTCTACAAAGCTCGCCATAAACGAACAGGCACTATCTATGCTCTAAAAGTTCTCCACTCTGAATTCGACCCCCCTGCTCGTCGCCAAATGGTTCGAGAAATGGAGATTCTAAAGAAAACAGACTCGCCCCATGTCGTCAAATGCCATGGTATCTTCGAAAAATTCGGAGACATAAGCTTGGTCCTGGAGTTCATGGGCGGCGGTACTTTAGATGAAGTTTTCAGACGAGCAAACGGCTCAGTTTCAGAGCAGTTCATCTCTGGAATTTGTCGCCAAGTTCTCGAAGGTCTGGCGTATCTCCATGACCAAAAGATTGTACACAGAGACCTCAAGCCCACGAATATACTGGTTAACCGAAAGCTTGAAGTGAAAATTGCGGATTTTGGGGTGAGTCGAATTATGTGCAGAACCCTGGATCCATGTGATTCTTATGTTGGTACCTGTGCATATATGAGTCCAGAGAGGTTCGACCCCGATAGCCATGGTGGAAATTACAGTGGATATGCAGGTGATATATGGAGCTTGGGCTTAACAATAATGGAACTTTATATGGGGCGTTTTCCTTTTCTGAAACCAGGACAAAGACCAGATTGGCCGACTCTTATGATGGCCATTTGCTTTGGCGAATTGCCTAAGTTGCCCGATGAAGCTTCATCAGAGTTCGGAAGCTTTGTTGGGTGTTGTTTACAGAAGGATTCATCAAGGAGATGGACCGCAAGGCAGTTGCTTGGCCACCCTTTCATCACCAAACATGGTGGACTCGCTTCCAAGTTGCAGGGTCTCTCTCTCTCATAATCTGTAAATTCCGGCGATATTTGCCCTGAAAATGGCGAGATTTGGCGGGAAGTTATGATAACGGAATTGGGTCCTTCTCTTGTCCGGCAAAGTGGCCCGGCCAAGTGGCGTAGATATGAGGCTTACGCTTCCTCGAGTCTCGGCCATTTTCGGTCGGAATATTTCGCCCGAAATTTGTCGAATATTTGGTCGGAAATTTAGCCGGAAATTTGGTTCTTTTGGAAGTTTTCGCATCGGAATATTCCCCTGGTGTATGGTTGTTTGCGCCGGTTACTGTAACCGGAGATGGGGCATGGTTGATAAGGAAATGTCCAAAGTAGCCCTCTTTGAATGTACATATTGCGGAAGCAAGCCCTGAATTTTGTGTAAAGATTTAGATGGAAAAAAAAGGGGAAAATTCTTTGAACGGTTGGATCTTGATAGTTGTGTAATCAGATGAAGGGTTAAATTTTGTTTTTTCACTTACGAATCTGGATTTGAGATTTAAAATTTTTGGGGCAAAGTCTGCGTTTCAGAACTGTGTTCTGGATCGGCGCATACAAATCATCGAACAGGATCAAAATTCCCCAAATTTAGTTTTGAACTAATATTTTGGCCTGTTTAGTTGATCCAGATCGTTATGATGGGTGGGTAGATGATCCAAAATGTGATTCCAAATTTTAGAATGGGTGTAGTTTGTATGAGATTGCAATTTTAAACTATCTATGGTGCACATCCAAATTTTATCATGAGAGAAATTTTAATCTTCAATACAGATCAAATAGATCTATTAAGGCATACAAATCTTCAAATGGCCGATCTAAATATATTTTATCATGAGAGAAATTTTAATCTTCAAAATTAGTACCGATCAAATAGATCTATTAAGGCATACAAATCTTCAATTGGCCGATCTAGATAATGGGTTGTAAGATTTACTATTTTTAAGATTTAAAATATATTTTTTTCCTATATCTATATATCAAGATAGCCAATTTGATGTTTTTTTAAAATCAAAAAAACTTTTTCCAAAAAAAATTTAGAGGTGCACTTTAATTCTACACTTTAAGGTGCCAACCTTATATATTTTTTCCTTTTAAAATATCTAATTTGTTGTTTAACATTCTCTAGGTAATTCCGAAATGAGTATAACTAAATACCCCTCGATATGTTGAACAAAGAGGAGTGATTCTAGTCAGTGGCATCAAGCCATTTATTAAAGAAAAAAGAAATGGAGGAAATTTAATCAAGTATAGGGCGAACCACTTATATAAGTTAAAGTAATTTTCTATTTTCTTCATCTTTGGCTTATATTTTGCTCATCTTTGTCGTAACAAGAACAATGGTGGTCCCTCAGTTATCGAAAAAGGTTCAATCTCGTGGGTTTGGGGCTTGGGGCTTGGTGTTTTAACCCTCTGTATTTATATTACATCTGAAAAAATGTTAACGATGTTGTTAAAAGGTCTGACTTGCAGTTGCAATTAGTTAATAACAATGTTTTAAAAACCGCCAATTTGTATTGGGAATCAGTGGGGACCTATCGGGTTTCTAGTCAAAATCGGGAATTAGTACAATATTGATGGACATACTTGGTTCTATGAAAGAATTGAGCGAATTCATAATGAACGTGGCAATTTTGGTTCTATGAAAGAATTGAGCAAATTCATAAGGAACGTGGCAATCTAGATAGCCCGTAACGCCCAATTTGGACTCATTTCACTTTTTTTATATTTTTTATAATTTAATATTATTATTGAAATCTTTTCATGACCAATTCCCTCACCCAAGAATCGGCCCATTTTGGCTTGAATTGACGATCCAAATTGGTACAACAGGTGATTGATATGACCTTCTTATATATGGGTTTTAAAATATTGGTTAATAAAGCTAATCTCTTAAGTTGAGGTACTTCATCGTATGTGTCATTCAAGAATGAATTGAAAGACTCTTCATTAAACAATGGTTGATATTACGGTGACAGTAGCCTAATGAACATGACCTATCCACTTCGAAACTATCAGATACTTACTTGGGTTCTTTTGTGTGTTCTTGTTAGTAATGATAAGTTTCATGATTGGCGCTCCTTAAATTTTGTATTTTTGGCATAGGTTATTCCAAGCTGTAAATTTATTTGCAGAATGACAAAGTTTGTATTTTCATCTGTGAAATTTCTTAAGTCTGGGGTTTCAGCACGAAATTCAGTAATGCCACACCTTGAAACCTGCTGGAAAAACCAGATCAGGTATTAGAAATTCTTTTAGGGCATGCAATGGGTCAGCCTTGGCTTGTTCCCAGGCCTAGTCCTATCAGGACAGGGTCAGGCAGCTTAAATTAAAGGAAAAACAAAGCAAAAAATATAGAGAAGACAGGGCGTGCCCGTCTTGGTTTGGCCTATGTCCAGCCCTTGGACCACAACTTGGCCCATGCCCCTCGGGCCACATGCTGTGGCCAGACCCTGGTTTTTGGGCTGGGCCAACAGGCCGGTCCGGGCCACCCCGACCATTGCCACACTTCTAAACACTTCTAAATTTCTTCTCATGACTTGTGAATCTACCTCAGCCATACGAAGTCTGATTTGAAAGACTCGAAATGGATGGTCTAAAAACAATGTATACGGATTGCTCATTTTTAAGGCTTAAAATCTCAATTAATTTTGGTTAACTTTATCAAAAATAAATAAATCGCAATTAACTTTATTGAGAGGTTGATTCATCCCCAGACTTCTAAATAGAAAGGGCCAACTGTTGAGCCATTTCATGGAGAGAATGAAAGTAGCACAAAGCATATGCTTATTATTATGCAGCCCGACGTTCGCATCTCTCTCTGTGTCGTGCTCCTCTTCATCTTTCTTATTCTTTGTAGGCAAAGTACATGTGTATAACCCCCATATTTTTTGAGATTTGTTATTATCAAGCTTGTTACTCGATTAGCATCGTATCCACATTTATTTTTTTTAAAGTCGTCCAATAACTATATATATATATATATATATATATATATATATATATATATATATACGTATCGTACTTACCTTACGTACTACGATAGTAGTAGTAGTAGGTGGTCGTGG
>NW_006499707.1:6931-31117 GCF_000471905.2 Amborella trichopoda | reverse complement strand
CAAAATTAGTAGACCAAATAAGTTTAAATAAAAAAAATTAAAATATTTTTTAGATAAATATAATGAACCAAACTACCCTTACAAACTAAAAATAAAAAAAATTTACCAAAAGCTAAATGACTCGAGGGTATTTGATCATTATATTTATCAAAAATTATTTTAATTTTTTTTTATAGGTGCGCCCCAATGAGAAGATGTCACATACCAAATTTCATATTCATACAATTTGCATAAAAAAAAACTAAAAATAAAATATTTTGAGACGTTGGATCTATGATCAAATGGTGAGTGGCTCTCTTGATCAAAATTGAAGAGCTAGATGGTAGTTGAAGCATAGAAATGGTAGTTGAAGCATAGATCTTCTATGCTGTAGGGGAAGTATAGAAACCTTTCCCTATAAACAATACTATCTATCACTAAGAATACCATTTCTCTAAGCTATAGTTCAATCTAACAATATAGAAAAACGCAATATATAGCAATATAGATCATCCTAAACTCTGTTTTTTGGGGTTTTTTTTTTTAAAGAGCTACTACTAAAATTAATAAGAACTAGGCATTTTTTTAAAAAATCATAAACTAAATTTGAACAAGAGAAAGAGGATGGATCATCAAATAAGAAAGAATTGATGCAAAGAAAACCAAGAGAAAATAGATACAACAAAACAAACCCAAATTTACTGCCACCAATAACATTCAAGCCCTAAAATCACAATAGAGATAAAATGACAAACTTTATAACAAATTAATAAGAAAAACTTCAATAATTCTTAAGCCATGAGTAATCCATCCATTGATTGTCAATGACAGATCAAACACAACAAATTTCGACAAACAAGAACCCAACAATAGATTTTTGCGATTTTCTTCAATAAATCTACTATATATATATTTTTTTAAGAAATAAGTAAAAAAGAGAGTTTGATGGGGCTGATTTGGGGCTGTGAAATCGAGCCAAAGATCGAGCTCGGGCTGGGATGAAGAAATTTAGAGCCCGGGCCATTTCACAGAGAGAGAAAAAGAGAGAGGGTGGGGCTTCAGTCCTTCGAAGAGGGAGAGGAGAGAGCTCGGGCCGGGAGCAGGAGAGAGGGAGGGGGAGGGAGCTCGGGGCAGGAGAGAGAGCCAGAAAGAGGGAGGAAGCTGGGGCCGATTGACAACGACAGGAAACTTTGGAGTTAAAAAATTAGGTTTAGTTTGGTGGGACTGAAGAGAGAGTAATTTAGATTTATTTTTTATTTTGGTTGAGGGTGTTTGCATGGAAAGTGTGATTTAATAAAAAAAGGAGAGAAAAAGTTAAATCGGAGGTAAGTTGCAAAAAAAAATATGACCTTAGGGGTTATTTGTAATTTAATGCCCGTAGGCCAAGGTCATATTTTCTATGCAACCTATCCCAACCTAATTTTTTCTCTCGCTTCTTTCCTTAAAAGATACTTTATATGCAAATACCCAACCAAAAAAGAACTCTAAACCACTTTTTCTTATTTTACCCACGCCTCTCTCTCCTCTTTCCCACAAAAGGCGGATGGCATATTCTTATGGTGGTCCGACATTGTAATGTTGATATGATAAATAACAGTGGCGGGCCAACAGTATGAGTGACAGTTTGGCACTGACAAAAAACCGTCCATCATTACGGTACGGTATTGCCATAAAGAGGTCTCCAACAACATGCCCAAAGTGCCATCTGAAAATGTCAAATAGTCCCAAAGTGCTATCTGAAAATGTCAAATAGCAATCCCAGTTTTTTTAGTTTAACGGGATCTGACAATGTCAAAGAGCGATTTGACAGCCCATATAAGCCCACATGAATGTTAAGCCAAAATTAAATTTTTATGTACGAAAAAAATATTTTCTTCAAAAAATTGTACATTTTTTTTATTTGGGGGTATTTTTTAGAAAATTGTATTTTAGGGACAAAAGTGTGAAATTTGGTTGGAGTCTTGGGATTATTTTTAATTTCTTAAAGAAAATCCGCATTGGAATGGATGGCCAAATGGCAGTTGCAAAGTACGCAGTAGCCTTCTTCGCCAGAATGTCCGCCACCGTATTGGTAATTGCAAAGTGCGAAATCGACAAGTCACGTCCATTGAAGAGAAGTTTACATAAACAATTGGATGTTATAATCTCCAAGCAGGCAATTGAATGTTATAATCTCCAAGCATGCATCAATGTCGGAACAATACATAATAAATATTTAAGGCGCTTTTTACTAACATGCAAATCTAAGAGCACAGTTCATGGTAAATGGGCCATCCATGTTGTGAAATTCATTTCACTTCGGCCGAAGAAGCAGAATCGTTTGGTTTTCCACTCTTAGCCGAAGCGAAACGGAAAAAAAAAATGCAGTCGCTTCGGCCAGAATCCACTCGCTTTGGGTCGATTCAGCCGTTTTGGTACCACTACTACTACTAAGTTTATCTACCACTCTACCTCATTTATATTGAACAAACTAGAACTTATAAAAAACTACCGCTCTACCTTTTTTAATTTTAAAATTTTTATAAACTTATAAAAATATATTTTTATTTTTTAATTTTTTTTAAAAAACCCTAAATCTTCCCCCAAATTAACCAAAGCACTGAATTGCTTTGTTTTTCATATCAAACCGAAGCAGACTCTGAAGCGAATCCGACAACATTGGTTCTGATATGAAATAACTGTAAACCAGTCATTTTTTGTTTATCAACTATATTTTTAAGGTGCGGTTTGTATAGGGCTGAGGCTCTAAACAATCTAAGTAAATCGCATCTTCAAATAGGATCAAGAAATGTAGTTAAAATACTGGAAATCTTTGTGATAGCTTTAAAATACATTTTCATATTTAATTAAAAAATTTCAAGCTTCAAAAATAGTGTAGATCGAATAGATATATGAAAATTTAAAAATCTTGAAAATTGACGGTCCAAAAATACGTTACAAGATGAACTATTTCCAAAACTTGAACTCCATTTTTTTCTCATTTCCATGCATTTTGATCTTGAGATGATTAATTTAAGGATATTTGAACATCAAAATAAGGTCTTCTAATGGAATTTTTTAGATGGGATCTAATTTGATTGTTTAGAGCCTCGGCTCTATAAAAACTTTTTCCTATTTTTATGATATGGTAATGAAAGTAATATTGCATTGGCAAATGTACAGTACATAAACATCTGGAGTAATAGAAAGCCCAGGAGCCCATACCATTCTTATTCCCAACTCTTTGAGGGTATCGTCCCCCACCTGCTTCAGAGCAGTTATGTCCACATCTGCCAGAAAAAGGATGGCATATTTGCCCAGGCCTAGTGCATGCAACAAGCTAGCAACAGTGACAAGAGAAGAAATCCAAAAACTTTTGCACTAAATGTGGAACACAGATCTATTCCAGGTTAGGAAAACACACAAATAAAAGCATCCATTAAAAAGATCACATATATTTTCTGCCATTACTCACGAACAAGAAAGAAGTGGGAAGAAAGGTTCAAATCTTAACTAATTCTAAAAACAAAAATATCTAACTATTCATATTTCAAAAAGAAGATCATGAAAAGGCGCGAATCTTAAAAAACTGTTTTTTTGGACAACACCCAGCATGAGTGATTTGGAAGAAAGACACATTTAAAATGGGGCAAAACCGTTCAAAATTTTCTTCCACCCTATAATAACTACCTCTTCTCTCTCTCCCCATCCAACTCTCTCTCCTCTGTTCTTTGCATTTCTCTAGCTCTCTCTCTGGTATGAGTTGCACCCAGTCTACCCCGTTTCTTTCCTTTGCAATCCTCACTCTCCTCACTTTAAGGGAAAGAGAAGGTACACTGAAGCTGTAGGCTACATATAACAGATCACCATTCACTCTATCGATGGACAGTAGAGATGAACTACTTTATTTTCAGACCCTTATAATTTTGTGATCATTTAACATGGCATGAGTGTCTAGGACATGGAGTCAAGGAACATTTTCAGACCCTTATAAGTTTGTGATCATTTAACATGGCATTCAGACCCTTATAATTTTGTGATCATTTAACATGGCATGAGTGTCTTGGACATGTAGTCATGGAATATGTGATCACTTCTAAGAAAACTCTCAGATATTGTTTACGCACAAACGTAAAATAACCTCATAGCTTTCCAAATCTCATATTCCAAGGAAGGCCTCTCCAGGGAAACAGCTTTAAGGAGAGAGACCTGAAGTTAAGATTAGCTAGTGTGGTTTTTTGCTGGGATTGGAGTGAGAACTTTTTGACGAACTCAAGATGACCCCATTAATTTGGCCAGAATCATTTAAAGACCTACTACTATAAATGGTTTGGAAGACTGCATTTTACCTCTCCTGCACCCAGCTATCTTATTGAAAAAGGCCTTACTTCTGTTCCCATCCTTGAGCCAAATAAGTCGAGAATGTTGGAACCAGTAAAGTTCCTCTTTTTTTCTTTTCTTTTTTTCGTTTGAAAGTAACCAGTAAAGTTCCTCTTATATGCTAACCTTGTTAATTCCAACTTAGCCTGCACCCTACAAGCCCTTTCAGCTAGGAATGATGTCGGGTCCTAATTTGCCTTGTATTGCGACTGATCAATTGCCACGGAAGACCTAAGATAGTAAGCACTGAGGAACCATGCCTACAATTCAAGTAAGAAAGTCGAGAATTAAACATTTAAAATGTGTGGGAATTAAATCACAATACCAAGCAGAGAGAGAGAGAGATGACAGCTTCATAATGCATCATAAAGCCCTTAATCTTGACTGAGGCATGATTTTAGTGTCTTGAGACTTAATACTGATTCCCAAAAGAAATGGACGCTACTAAAACATCGGACATAAGAATTCCAATGAACCTTTGCATCGTTTTTGACAGCGTTGAGACATGCCTGCAAGACAAAAAGCATGCAGTAGCACATGGCAGCACGCCAAGGAGAAAAAAAAGGGCCTCAATTTTCCAGATAAGCAAGACAGCCAATACTTGCTGATGGCCTGAGGCTTACCCTTCTAGGTGAACATGAGTACCAAAAGCGGCAAGGAATACAATGAATACAGTTAATATTCAAATTCATTGGCCTCCTAACCGGGAGGCTGACATTTTAAATGCATGACAACATTATCGTAAATTTACAGTCAAGCAAGTGTAGTAAGAACAAATATTAAACCTTCAAAATAAAATATTAGGCAGACTGAGAGCACAAAACATGGTCTGGAGGATTCGCTTGCAGAGAAACTCTAAGTACTTATAACAAATTCCATGAAGTTTTGAAACAAGAGCAACAAAAAGTATGCACGAGAATAAATACATGAAAACCATATGTCTATAATGTAAATTCAAGCCTAGAAATGAACATGCTTAGAAGGTCAGAAAGAGTTAACCCGCTTGAAATCCTGAAGTGCCACTCCAAAAATCAGCATGAGATGTTTTTAGTGCAAATCAAGCATAGCACAAGTAAAATAGAACTCATAGGAACACAAGGGCAGAAAGTAAGTCCATAACAATATTTATAGACCAAATCTTCAAAACTTCTTTGAGATGACTCAACGGACCTATTATGAAATGATGTCATACACATGAACACACACATGCACGTACATGCACACGCAAACACACACCCCTATTGTGGTAGTTCCACAGTAGGATTAGAACTTGGGACATTGTGTTGCAACCGTAGACACTCAGTCCAATGAAGCCTATGCCTGAATCGTAATTTGACACAAAAACTTAGGAATCAGATGAAGCCAAAGAAACTAAGTATTGGATTCTCAATTGCGAATTACAAAATTACATGAAATGGAAAAATATATAATTAATCTCAGAAATTCCCCCCTATGCCTTGACTTGCGCTCTAGCTTAACTGATTATACCTTAAAGAAAGCCAGCAGTGCAATTTGGTATTCCACTTTGTCTTAGATCCTAAGATTATTGACAAGATCACAGACTCAATGACCTCTCAAACAACCAGTGATCATGCTTCCAAACTCCGTAACGATCAACTACCAAGCCTTGTGAGGACTGTAATCGGTCGGCCTTTGTTGAGTCCGATCCCAAGAAAAAAAGTTCGCATTCTGCCTGATAGTTACTAAATATGCCACCCATTCCTGATGGGCCAGCATTGCCTAAAGGACAACAATCAAAATTAGTTTGATGGACCCAAGAGGAGGCATCCACATGTATCTACTTAATCAATGGTCTAATGCATCAGACAGACCCCAAATTTTGGATAAAGTCCGAGAACGACCAGCCAAAGAAAGCACTATTACTATTTCCAGAACATTGACTGTCAGGCCACCCACTAATTGTGAAAGTCAAAGTAATAAATCCGAATTAAAACCTCCAGATCATTTACCAAACATGGAAATAAGGAGCTCTGTGTCAACACAGAAGTTAAAAAAAAAAAATGTGTTCAGAAACAAGATTTTTGGAACATTTATTAAAGGAAAGTACAGCAATATAGACACTGATACGATTTATGAGTTCACCCTCCAATCCCGTCAAGGGTGTTCATGAACTATCCAATCAAAACCCAATCCCCTCTGTCCTTACAGGTTTCCTCACCACTTAAATCTTGACCAGCTATGATCAATAAAATTTATTCCAAAATGGCCAAACCATCAAAGAGGAAGCACCATAACCACAACCCTGGATATCCAAATGACATCATCAAGGTTTCCTCACCACTTAAATCATGACCAGCTATGATCAATAAAATTTATTCCAAAATGGCCAAATCATCAAAGAGGAAGCACCATAACCACAACCCTGGATATCCAAATGACATCATCAATGTCGGTTTCCAATGTTTCACTGCTATCTTCTCGGAACATTATTTTACATTAGACTATAATAAACCATGTGCTGTTTTCTCGTCATAAAAGATGTGCATTAGAAGGCAAAACCCCTCAAGCATTTCTGCAGTTACAGATATTAGCAGAGTTAATGTCCACGTAGATTTTGGGTCTTTTTAGTGGACTTTTATGATGAATATAGGTTTATTACAACCAATTGACACACCACAGAGAGCAACCCAAAAGATAGAAAACAGGTGTATTGATGGCGACATACTGAGACTTCCTTCAGTCCGTGACTCTCACAAAATTGTCCTAGGTGGCACTTACCATAAACTCTAGAAAGCATGAGGTACTTATCAAGCATAAATTAAAACTAGTGTTAGAAACTTAATGCCTCAATTCACAACTTCTGGAAATCTCAATGCAACTTTCACACACTAAGTTGCACGACCATGTAGACTATGGGCATCTCTCTATAACAAGTACTTATAGTCACACTTAAAATTGATTTAAAAACTTTTTTTTTTTTTTTGATGCTGTTAACTGTACAATATTTCTATTATTACCAGGGACTATGGAGAGCCAAAAAGATGCAAGTGCCTAGAGCTGAAGCAAACAATTAGAAGTGGATCAACAAGAGTTATGAGAGAAGCATTAAAAAACAGATGAAAACAACATTTCAAACTGAACTAGACTACAAATTGTCAGACGATGTTTCAAAAGGCTCCATGGGCTCCATCTGTAAATACTGACTACGCACTTATCATCTGGGAGTACAAAAGGCAAGTGAAGAGTCACCAAAAGAAGGCATCATTACATCCCATGATGATCCAGGGTCAAAGTGGGGTAAGACGATGGAGGAATTGACTGCAGCTGAAGGGCCAAGGTGGCACAAGATCATGGATAAAGTTAGAAACGTTTGAAAGAAGAAGGCAATAAATATGGTGGGTGGTGACAATATCCCCAATTTTAACTGACCAAGGGAAGGGGATACTGATCCTGACTGACCCAGAGAAGGGGGAGGCGATGAGTTGCTAAACTTTGTCAAAATAAAACAAATGTCCGCGACTAAGAATAGGGTTCTACAATCTAGACATTTTTGGAATATTTATTTAGCAACTAAGAAAAGTGCACCTCATATCTCGGTGAATGTCAAACATCTACCTCTACTTTAGGCCTCACTAACAAGAAAAGTAAAAATTTGCCAGAGGAAAGTTCGAGACTGCAGGAAATCAAAGCCAAAACACCAGAAAGAGGACAAATACGACAAATGTAGTAATGTTGTGTGTAAAGATGGCTCATGTTTGCCTTCAAATCTGAATGGGATCATTGAAATTGTCGTTGGGCACAAGCCCCTCTTCCTTGAGCTCGACAAAATTATACTATATTATAAAAAGTGGGTTAGGAGGGTGTTTGTGTGCCATATGTTATTTCCAAATTACTCCATTGGAAATTATTAATTCCAAAAATACACTATTCTAAACTACCCCATTTTTAAGTTTTGTAACATTCTAGAAAAAGAAAATAGTCTACTTTAAACTGCAAAAAAAAATTTCTTCTTGTATGTTAATTTTTAAATAAATTAAAGTTTACATTAATCTTCATTATAGTTTAGCTTAATCTTCATTCTCTAAATATCATTGATTTAAAACTTGGATATGGGTAGGGCTCACCAGGGTCCTTAGCTTGAATCAGCAGTCCGACTCGATCAAGTCTATGTGAAAATAACAAACAAGGGTCCCTAATGTAGTGAGATGCTCATGTGTATCATGGCTTTTGAACTGGATTTGGGACCCTGCCGAGTACAAGTGACTTGGGTGCGTTCAAGCTCGAGTCACCAAGTTTTCAAACGCTGCTAGATATTTAGGAACCTGAATCTTCAATTTCTAGGACAAGAAAAAGAATCCAAAAATATCATTTGTTCTCTCCCTCCCCATGTTGATTATCAAATAAGTTGTTTGCAGGTTAGTTTCTATATAAATAGAAAAGACCATGAGACGAACCAGTACATAGGCACCTGAAACTGGCCAGATGAATGAAACTGGCTTGCGAATTATTTGTAGATTTTTATTAAACCAGTCATCCGAATTTGGCTCTGAATAACTAATCAATTTCAACATGAATCGCAAGTTCTTTCCACTTGTCATTTCAACTTCAGAAAGGATAGCAAATAGTACCTATCTATGAAGAAAATGATAGTTAAAAGAAAGGATAAAATGATAGAACAATTATATCCGTTTGTTGTTTACTACATGTCCAATATGACACAGATAAAAGTATCTAACAATGCAGGTCATCTACACATCTATTCGACCTAAATTAATTCAACTTCCTTCAAAATGCAGTAAATTAACTAATGATTTCCAAAAACTAAATTGCAAAAAAAAACAGACGTGGACACACACACTCACTCGATCAAACTCATACACATGTACGTGAGCAGAAAGAAAAATGCATGCATCAGTCAAGAACCAGAAGTCATGCTATGCATTCCAAAAAAGCAAATGCATGTGAAGCTATCAATGTTCTCCAAGAAAATATGGAAGGAGACAGAGGGCACGTTAACTTAGCCTGTCACTGAGTACCTACAATTGAATCAATCGCAATTGGAGGCCTTTTCATCATAATAACCACATTCATAATTTCAGACTTAAAAAGAACAAACGAAGGAAAGAAACTAATCATATAAGTGGTCATCCTGGAAGAACCAATAAGAGCAAAATATAGAATTGTCCATGGCCAAGAGTATGTGCACTCCAAATCATTCAATCTTCGCAATCAATTGAGAGAGAATAAAAAATATTAATCAACAAATGCCTTCATTGAGAGGATCTCTGTCCACTGCTACTCACGCGTGTGTGTCAGCAAAAAAAAAAAAAAAATCACAGATTTGCAAAAGTATTAAAATTTTCTAATAAATACTAAACAAAGCAGTCATCTACAGAGTGAGAGAGTACCCACATCCTATTTATTTTTTCACAAGAAAATGAAAATAGGGAAAACAATTCAGAGAATAAAAAAAAAAGGATGATGAACCGGCTCCAATAAAAAAAGAAATTCAGAAACAAAATATATTGAATTTCTATTCAAGATAGTTAGCTATAAACCTGGACAATCTACTCTAACGATCCAAAAAATAAAAATAAAAATAAAAATAAATCTCCACAATGAGCGAATTGATAGATAGAACATTTCAAAGCAAAACCCTATTATACTAAGGAAATAAAAGCCTGGAACATAACAGCAATGCAATTGATAAGAAACGCAAAACAAACATTTACAGTAAATGTGGAACTCAAATCGAATCCAGAGTAGGAAAACACGCAAATAAAAGAATCCATAGAAAGATATCACATATATTCCCCAAACTTTTACTAACAAGAAAGTAATGGAAATTAAAAAAATATATCAAAATATAAATTAATTCAAAATGGAACGAGATAGAACGATTCAAATTTCAATCAGAAAATAATGAAACCGAGTGAATCTGAAATAATTTTTCGTGTTCTTTTGCATGACACCCAGCGCGAGTGATTTGGAAAGAAGACATCTTTCAAAGAGGGCACAACTGATTAATATTTCCTTCCACACCCAAACGAATCTACCTCTTCCTTCTCTCTCCCCATTCGCTTTCTCCTCTTTCCATCTCTCCCTTCTTTCTCTCCCCCTTTTCCAACTCTCTCTCTCTCTGGTATGAGTTCCACGAGATCTGACCCGCGTTCTTCACTCTTGAATGCGCTCTCACCGGAAAGGAAATATATAGCTTAGGAGGAAATGTATGGCCAAGTTAGGGTGAGGTTTCTATAAGGTGCAGTTTGTATGGAGCCTACGCTCTAAACAATCAAACTAGAGCCTACCTTCAAATGGTGTGGTTTAAATATTTTAAATGTCTGAGATAGCTTTAAATTATATTTTTATTTTTATTTATAAAATTGAAAGTTTCAAAAATAGTGTAAGCCGATAGCTTTAAAATATATTTTATTTTTATTTACAAAATTTAAAGCTTTAAAAATAATGTAAATCGACAGATCTATGAAAACTTGAAAATTTTAAAAATTTACAGTCCAAACATTAGTTATAAAATACACTATTTTCAAAAGTTGATATCTATTTTTTCTCATGTCCATACATCTTATGTCGAGATAATCAATTTGAGAATATTTGAGTATCAAAACAACCTCTTCTTCTAGTGAAATTTTTGTAGTAGGCTCCACTTTGATTGTTTAGAGCCTCGGCTTTATATAAACTTTTCCCGTTTCTATAACGTATAAGATTTATGAAAACATCTAAGATTTATGAAAACCAAATAAAGCTTCAAAGATCAAAAATCAATTTTCAACTACAACAAAATTTGAAACTCAAATAATGATACATATCTTGTGGATCTATGAGCATTTATTTTTTGGGTCAAATATACGGTCTAGATAATTTGTTATAATATATACTCTTTTTAGAGCTTAAAATCTTGATTTTTTTTTGACAACCAACGGTCATAATGTTCAAGTTGAGATGATCGATGTACACATTTTTTAATGCTTGAATTGTAATTTTGATGAGTTATGAAATGAGGTTTTACTTATTTTAATAAAGTTGTAGCTCTATCAAACTATTTTCCATTATTGTGAACATTTTGGGGAGGGACAGTAGGGATGAATGTCGTGCTTGGTGTATATCTGCACCATCCAATTCCGATAGAATCATATGAAAGGGCAACAGGGAAAAAATATGGCTGGGATGTTACAGCATCCACATTTGAAAATTATAATTTTGTTTTTATTTTTAATTTGCTTCTTATTTTTTACCAAAGTATATTTATTTATTTTACATTATGCATCAAATAAAAATAATAAAAACTGCTTTAAATAAGATAGGAAAATGTAAAAATAAATTTAGTACTTACTTTTTTACCAAAATTTGGTATATTTATTTGATTTTAAATTACGCATCAAATAAAAATAAGAATAAATATTTTAAATAAGATGAAAAAAAGTAAAAATAAATTTTCAGGCATCACAAAGATTTTTGTAATGGTGGAGTGTGGAAAGAGTAGTTTTATTCATTTGAATAGACATTATTCAAATGGTGATTTGTGATATGTACTCTAGACTCATTTAAGAATCGCCAATCTTTTATGGGTGCGGTTTGTGTACCTGAACAATCAAAGTAAAGCTTCCCTCTAAAGTGTCAAAAGATGATTTTTCAATACCAAAAATCTCTGTGATGGTCTGAAAATTTACTTTGATGCATAATTTTTGTGATTTTTCAGCACCAAAAGTCTTTGTGATTTGTGTTTAGAGGTATTTTTGAAATTTTCTAAAAAAGATAGAAAAATGTAAAAATAAGTATTAATGGCTAAAATATTTTCCCCCAAAATGATAAAATAGCATTAAAAAATATATTACAAAAAAATCTCTTATTTTTTCAGATTTTATATTAATTTTTTTAAAATACTCGACCGGTTCACCAAAACCTGCCGAAACTAGAACCAGCTAATGGTTGGTTCCGATCTAACGGGGCGGTTAGGATTTAAACCGCCCAATTGTTTACAAACTCAACTTGATATAACCTTTTTCCTATCTTTTTTATTTTGTATACTTACCAATGTATGCTTAAACCTCCCTATATTGGATTTATGTTTATCTTGTTTTAATCATATCCACATTTTTTATCAACATATACGTGTGTAATTGTTATAACTAGTTTTCCAATATATGATTTATAATAAATCATTTAATACGTGTAAATGTGAAGCTTCTATAATATGACTTCTAGGCCCAGAGGTACTCAAACTTAAAACCTACTACAATCAAATTGTTCGAGCTTTTGTTGAAAGATAGAAATTGATGTAACTCCAACACTTGCCAACAATCAGATTTTGTTGACCTTGCTTGTCCTTTTTTCTCAACACTACTTTATGAAGCTTTATTTCTCATTGAGGCATTTATTATTAATATAATTTCCAATACGGAGACTGTTTTTGTTCTTGTTAATCAATCACGTTGTTGCATGATGATCATGCAATGAGTTTTAAATATATTTTGAACTTTTTATGTTACAGGCTATGACAATATATATATTGTCAAACCAAGAGAAGTAATAGTCATTTTGATATTTGTGACTATTGACATAATATTTGGTGATTATTTGATTGATAACATGACTACAGTCATTATTAAAGGCTCAAAGATAGAGCGGTTTAGAGACAAAATGAAAGATCTAATCAAATATATAAGCAGAAACAAACTTAAAAAATGAGATACATGATCAGATCAAAAGGCTTGTACGATTTAGTCCCAATAAGGCTAGCCCAGACCTGGCCTGACCTTGACCGAGTGTTGGCTGGGGCCTTAGCCCAAGCCCGACCCTTGGCCCTTCCCTAGGGTCCTAGTTGCCCAACCCGGTCTTGCCCTCAGGTCGTAGTTGCTCAGCCGCACTGTACCCTCCAGCTGTTGTTGCCCAGCCGAGTCCGCCGGCATACCGTCAGTTATAGTTGCCCGCACTTGCCCTAAATAAAGTTGCACGCATTTTCTACTCTTTAGTAACGTAGTTGCCCCGCATTTGGCCTATATAAAGTTGCATGCATTTTCTACTAGTTATTTACTACAGTACTTAATCATTGCAAGGTTATAATTGGAAATGAAATTTAACAATGGGAACCACAACTAGAGATCCATTGAATAAAGCGGTATTTGACAATGTATTTCACAATAATTATTCAATCGGTATTTGATATCAATGTATTTCATAATAGTTATGATGATCACTCTTGATAAGTTGGCTTTTTTTTGTTTTCAAAATTATTTTCAATGAAAGTTTGAACCAGTGTGGAAAAAATCAAATCATAACCAAGCATGGGACCCAAAACGGTTCAACCGTCTTACTTGGGCAAGTCCCAGGTCGTAAAAAAAGGTTAAATTTTTTTAAAAATACAAAAACAAATTTAATAAAATATGAATGGTATATTTAAAGCATGACTAAACAAAAAAATTTGAAAATTAATAAAAAAATAGATTTTGAAGAATTCATTTATGCACAAGGGTATTTTAGAATTTTTGCAAAAAAGATGGGAAAATGTAAAAATAAGTATTAATAGCACAAATATTTTCCACCAAAATGATGAAAAAGCATAAAAAATTTTATAACAAACAAAATCCCTTATTATTTCAGATTTTATATTAGCTTTTTTAAAATATCCAGTCCGTTCACCAAAATCAGTCGAAACCGAAACCTGCTAGTGACCGGTTCCAATCTAACCAGGCTGACTGGTGGGTTAGAATTTGATTCCATCTTTTATATTTTATATTTTATATGCTTAGCTATGCTTAAACCTCCCTATATTGGACATATGTTGTTTATCTTGGGTTAATCTTATCCATATTTGAAACAGAGATCTATGTGAAGGAACACATGTCAGTGCACCAACCATGACTCGAATCTATATGTGTAATCCTCATTTAAAATGAAAACAACATGCAATCCGCTTTAGAGTGCAAAATTAACTCCAAGCCAACTTCCTTTATAGGAGTACTAAAAGATGGTCTCTCATACATCCAACAAGAGATTCCTCCATGAAATATATCATAAGCGCCATATCATATAGTAGGGTTCATCCAATCTAAATATCACGTAGATTTAGAAAATTTGTGCCATGTATTTGGAATTTCATGTTCTTCATTGTCTTTCTATCCAATGGACTTCATCTATAACTCTTTGTTCTATGATGCGAATACATATGGTGATATGGGATATGTGGATGCACTGACATAGACATATAACTGGAACTTCTTTAGTTGTGACATGTCACTGTTGATGCAAGTAATCAAATTCGTGGTAATTTTTAAGGAGTTATTTGGATATTTGGAAATATATTATATGTGAAATATATTATTGGTACAATACATTACTGCGTAATACATTACATGCAGAAGGATTGTTACTGTTTGCGTAACATGCAGAAGGATTGTTACTGTTTGGGTATGGAACATGGGAAATACATTGCTCTTACTTGATACAATTTAATATGGAATTGCCTACATTACACCATAAATTTGGTCTTACAATGTTTTTACTAGACAGCGATTTAATATAGAATTGTCTACAAAGAGACTATTTATCTTTTGTATGCACAATAATTTTTGTCCTTTAATCTATTTTCATTTTTTTACTAATAAATGTATCCAAACAGTGTAAATATCATATTTTATAGTAATCTATTTCCCTGTAATATATTTTCATGTAGCCAAACGGCCCATAAATGTAGGTAATCAGACTCGTGCTATGTTTAAGGGGTTGTTTGGATACTTAAAAATATATTGTCTGTGAAATATATTACTGGCGTAATTATTTGGATAGTATTTAGATGCAACCTTAGAAACACATTACTCTTACTTAACCCATAATGTAAAAAGTAAATGTCATATTTTCAAGTAATCTATTTCCCTGTAATATATTTTCACGAACCCAAACAAACTTATATCTTTTGAACTTTTCGTTTATTTTTTTCATAGTCATATTATCATGTCTTCATAAATATGTGAGTATTATTGCAATCACACCTACCCCACCCCATCCACCCGCCATCACCCACCAAGTCGTACCCCGTCCCCACCCCCCGCCAACCACCATCCCTCTCCCGCCCCTGCCCCACCCCCACCCCCACCCCCGCCCCCGCCCCCCGCCCCCGCCCCCGCCCCCGTTCCTTCCCGTCCATGGCCCAACCATAATCTCGTCCCAGCCCGACACATTCTTGCCCCACCCCGATCATAATCCCTCCCCAACCCCATCCCCACCCTTATTCGGCGTGTCCCTCCCAGAGAGATCAATGCATTGTACTTTAAGAATGAAAAAAAGGAGAAAGAGATTAAAAACGCATTGTACTTTAGTAATCAAAAGAGGTTTTCAATCTAATAGAAATAAAAATATAAATGATTTTCGTCATGATATTTGTGTTTTTTGATATGATTATTGGTACTTTTTTTATTAGTAACACGACTACATTGATTTTTAAAGTCTAAAAGGCAGAGAGGTTTATAGAAAAAATGAAAGATCTAATTAAATACATGAACATAAACAAAGCCTAAAAGGCTGAGAGGTTTATAGAAAAAATGAAAGATCTAATTAAATACATGAACATGAACATACATGAACATAAACAAACTTGAAAAGGTGATCCGTGATGATTTAGTTCCCATAGGATGACCCAGACTTGGTGACCGAGCCAAAAGTGTGTTAGCCTGCCCGATCTCGGCCCTATCAAGAGCTTATCAAAATAAAATCGAATGAAAACAATAGAAAAAAAAACAAAGAAAAAGGGGGCCTGACTTGGCCCTCGGGTCATAGTTGCCCGGCCGGCTCTGCCCTGGGATCGTAGTTGCCCGGCCGCCCCTACCCTTCTAGTTTCCCGGCCTGGCCCTACCGGATCTGGTTTTCCAGCCTGGCCTTACCCTCGAGTCCTAAATGCCCGGCCCAGTCCGGCCTAGAACCCCGGCCCGGCCCTACCCTCGGGTCCTGATTTTCCAGCCTAGCCTTACCCTCGAGTCCTAGTTGCCCGGCCCAATCCTGCCAAACCCTACCCTCGAGTCCTAGTTGTCTGGCACTAGCCCTCTATAGTGACGGCACAACTATAGTTCCTGAATCATAGAGTGGTTATACTTGGATATGAAGTTTAACAATGGGGGACTACAGCTACTCACATTTCAGAGAGATCAATCTACATCAATGTATTATGCAATAGTTACAATGGCCACTATAGTCATTTTTTTTCAGAATTATTTTTCTTGAAAGGTTTGAACGAGTGTAGGAAAAATTGAATCGAAATAGGTAACTCGGGTGGTAAAAAAAGGGCTAAAAAAATTTAAAAAATATAAAACAGTATCTAATAAAATATAAGAAGTATACTTAAAGCGTGATTAAACAAAACACATCCAAGTAAAGTTGAAAATTAATAAAAAATAGATTTTAAAGAATTCATTTGTGCCCAGAAGTATTTTTGGAATTTTTAAAAAGTGATAGGAAAATATAAAAATAAGTATTGATGGCCAAAATATTTTCCACCAAAATGATAAAAATACATTAAAAATACAATACAAACAAAATCCCTTATTTTTTGGGATTTTATATTATTGTTTTTAAAATTCTCGATCGGTTCACTAAATTCGGCCGAAATCAGAACCAGCTAGTGGCTGGTTCTGATCTAACCGGGCAGCTAGAATTTGAACAACCTGATTGTTTAGGGACTCTATTTTATATAAAATTTTTCCATATTTTATATTTATTATGCTTAGCTATGTATGCTTAAACCTACCTATATTGAACTTATATTGTTTATCTTTTGTTAATCATATCCATATTTATTGTCAACATATACTTGTGTAATTGTTATGACTTATTTTCCAATATACTTTTAACTGGAGCATATGATTTATAATAAATCATTTAATGCATGTAAATGTGAAGCTTCTATAATATGACTTCAAGGATTAGACCTAGAAGTGCTCATGTATGAAACTTATATCCTACTACATTCAAATTGTTCCAGCTTTTTTGAAAAGGTTGAAGTTGATGTTGCTTCAACACTTTGCCACAATCAAATTTTGATGATTTTGCTTGTCCTTTTTTCTCAACACTATATTGTGAAGCTTTATTTCTCATGGAGGCATTCATTTTTAATATAGCTTGCAATACGGAACTTGTTTTTTGTTCTTGTTAGCAAATCACGTTGTTGCATGATGATCACAACAACATAAAATAAATCTTCAACAAGTGAGGATCACGTTGCTACCATGAAAAGATGTATGAAATTGACCAATCATGTCCATTTCAGAGTAGTATATATAGGCAATTGGTTGCTATAACATGAAGCGACAATGGGGGTTTGTGATGGCCGTAAATGGAGTTAACAAGTAGGGTGGAGTCACTTTTATTAGAAGAGGAAAGCATTGCAGCATAATCACCAAATCAATACATATCTCAAGTGCATGGAACTTAGCAAATTTGTTTGATGTAATCCCTAGTGGAGTAGCGAAAGAAGCAGTAAAATGGCAATTATCATCTCTTATGAAACCACCACTTCTCACCAAACCATGATTTCTTAAGAGACCCCATAAACATTTAGCTTTAAATGTCGAGGTGGTGGCATGGACCAAGAGATCAGAGTAGTAGCCTAGATACTCTGCAGTAGCCATTGTATGGAGAGATTCGTCCTTTTGAGGGATGTAAAGCCCAAGACTTAGCGTCTCCAAAGTCTCTCACATGGCAAGAATCCGAGTAAGCAGGTTTTCACATTTAGCAGCTCTACCTCTAAAAGGTTGATTATTATGTTCCTCTCATAAACACCAAATTGTTGTGAAGAAAAAAAGTTCCACACATGTCGGAGCCCCTCAAATCTAAAACAGTATGCAAGTTCATTTCCTAAGCAAGCGAAAACCTTTTGTCACACCTTTATGCAATGGATTTCCAAATACCTGTGAGAAGGCACACTAAAGCAAAATATGATTAGAATTGTCATAGCTCTTAGAGCAAAAGGGACAAATAGATATCAAGATGGTCCCATGGTTGTAGACATCACATTTTAAATCTAGCAAATTCTATGGTTTTCTGAACCCTTACGACCTCATTATACTAGTAGAACCAATTTAATTACTCCAAAACTATCCAAATCCTATCTCAACTTGAAGTAGAGCCCAAGTGTTTTTCAACGGTTCAAGAATCGTCTGAATCGGACCTACAGATAAAACGATATAGTGAATGACAATTTAGTCCCAGTGAGACCCAATTGTCGGGCCACGAGCCGGGCTGTAACGAGTCCGACAAGCCCAGACGCGGGCTGATGACGTATTCAACGCATCTGATGATGCAGTAAACGTGTTTTTTTTAATTAGATAAGGCTAAAACTTCAAGATAAATCCAAAAAATTTCAAAAAAACTCCAAAAAAATTTAGAAAAAATCTTATAAATACAACATCTCCGTAACCCAAAAGGAGAGATGAAACGAGACCAAAAAAACCTTAAAAATTTCTAAAATAGGAAAATTACCCAAAAATAGGAAAAACCATTAAAAAATTCCTAAAAATTTAGAAAAAAATCTCAAAAAATTAGAGAAAATATCATAATTCATATTCAACCTATGGAGATCACAAAACCCTTAAAAAACCTAAGGAATTCTCCTCCAGACCCTAGAAAAACTTACGACTTGAGAAAAATCCCTAAGTTGAAAACCCTAGAGAAAATACAAACCCTAGCCTCCTGAGACCCTAACCCCCAAGCTTGAGAAAACCTAGACCTAGTGCACAACAACCCTAGATCAAAACTAGACTTAGGGCACAACCACCTTAGATCTAACCCTTCTATACCAGAGATCTATTGGTCAACATTCGAATCAGAAAGGCAAAGAGGACCAGTTCTGATACGGGCGAGTCATCGAAGGCTCAAGAGTCTCGTGTCATCCGGCCCGGTTTGATATTGTTTTTTTCTCTCTCTTTCTTCTTCTTTTACTGTTTTATGCTGTTTTATTTATTTTGATCTGTTAACTTGTCTTAAAAAACATGTTTTAATCATCTGGATCATGCTGGCTCTGCCACAAATCTGAAAGTAGATCTACTCATTTCCGGGCAAATCTAGCCTCAGATCTAAATTTAATTTGTCCCACTTTCTCTACCATTTTATTTACATCAATTTTATTAGTTTAAGGTATTAAAATTCGAGAGATCTTCACCGAAAGATCTATTAGATTTTCATCGTAAACAATGGTTTGCAAAAGTATGATCGGTGGGAGATATTGATGAAGGGACAGCCAAGAAAACTATTTCACCTAAGGATGAGGGGGAGACGACCAAAGTATCTTGGCCATGGGTTGGGGGCTATTTTTGTATCTAATGAAGTCCCTAGCATATTTAATTAAAGAACGGTCATCAAGAGTATGCACCCAAACAAACGAAAAAACCGTTGCTAGGCTGTAATGGGACCTTGGAAGATTTGACCTCCTCTCAAGCTCAAGAAAGCGAAGTAGAGGTCAAAGAGGTAACATCCCAACATCGAGGAGAACAATGCAAATATTATGAAACCTTGGGTTTAACAAGGGTATCTAGGCTCCTATGAACATTATCACCATAAGACTCCCATATTGACCATTCAGATAACCACGGCTCAACTCAGGAATCTACTAAAGAACTATCACAGATAAGTCCCCTCTTAATATACTTCCAAGCAAAAGAATAGTTGTTCTTTTTAACACTCTAGATAGAAGAATTTCTGAAACAACGATGCTTGAAAAAAGGGAAAATTAAGGAGGATAGGTTGGCAAGGTCCATGCTGTGAGAAACTGTATTACTGTATAATTGGGCCTTAAGCCCTCATGAACATATGTATTATTGAGCTTATCAAAGATATAAACAAGAGGCCCAATTTGTAGGATTACAAAGATATGTAGTATTATAGAAACTAACATATGTAATGAACTACATAAAAGGAATGAAATATTATTCCTAAACATCAGTGCAGGTTTTTATATTTTCCACACATGCTAGTTTCATCATATTAAAGTTAGATATCTCACGATTGCCTAGATCCCCTTCTTTCAGCTTTAGACAGACCATTTTCCATTTTACCAATTGAAGCCCCTTCTTTTGTGCAGTATAAGCCCAAAGGAAATTATGTGGTAACCTCTATATCATTTGGCAAGTATGACATGACAAAAGAAAAGAAAGGACAATATGCAAAAAATGGTAGAGGAACTAAGAACATATTTAAGAAGCTGTAGGCAGCCCGCAAAAGACATGGAGAGGGACTGCTAGGATCTAATTTTTCCAATTATCTTTTTATTTTTTGTTAATTCAATGGGGAAGACATACCTCTACCCATTTTTTCAAATAGTTTAGGAGTTACTTTTTTAAAGTGTTATTGGGGTGGTGTCAATGGGAATAACAACCACAACATGGTGACTAGAGTATGGAGGTACTATCATCACGACCCCAGCCTCCAATAAGGCCATGACAATGGCTATAATTCAAAGATTTGTGGAACAATGGTAGTTAGATATCTTATATGAAGGGATCCCTCACCAAAAGCAAATATATTCAAAACTCTATATTTTCTATGGAAACTAGTACTTTTGGCTTTAGTCAGCGTTTTCCCCATAGTCCTTTCAAAGGTAGATAAAATAGATTTCACCGTTATGGCAGCCTTACAAAAATTCACATCATTGACACAGTGAATCATAGCAAAAAAGAAAAGTCTTAGGAAGCATACACTAGATCATTGCGAGATCTAGTTGCTTACTCATAAAGTCTATGACCAATAGAAAAAGATAAGGGGAAAGTCGGGTCACCTTATCGCAAACCCCTTTTGCCTTTAAAGTAATCTTGAGGGAGCCATTATGTAACACTGAGAAAGAGGACCTAGTTATGCAATTACGGAATCCAAAAAATAAAAAATTGTAGAAAACCATAAGTATGAAGTCTTGCAAGCACAATGTCCTATGATACCCAATCATATGTACTACTAAGGTCCAATTGTAGACACATTTTTGGCCTAGCATTAATTTTGTGACATAGCGAAATAAGCTCGTTTTCCATTTAAATATTATAAGTAGTTAGCCCACCTTTTGAGAAATGTAACCTGGCAAAGATTGATAAGGTCGATGAGGACTCTCCATAATAGCTTTGAGATGACCTAATTGATAATCCTATTTAGGACATTGCATAGGCGAATAGATCCGAAATCCTTCATGATGCTTGGCGAGTTGACGTTGGGTATGAGACAATTAAAAGTGGAGTTTATCTCCTTGAGGAATTTTCATTTACTAAAGAAGTCATTAAGGATAATGAATATATCCCAATTGATCACATCCTAACTGAATTTATAAAATTTCACACTGAGACCATCTAGACATGGGGCGCTTTCATTCTTAATATCACATATACATGCTTTGATTTTTTTTAGACTAACATTCATCGTAAGTTGTTCTTATGGAGAAAGGAAGATATGAGTGTGATGAGGGAAACCAATAACCAAATAAAGGTCAGTGTCAAATTCCTGAGCCAAAAGGTTTTTGAAGTAACCCATCATATGATCTTCAATTTCTTTTTCAGTAGCAAGAGTATTACCTAATTGATCATTTAGAAGGAAAATTCTATCATTATTACTTCTAGTCATTGTGGAGAGATGGGAAAATTTAGTGTTTGAATCACCCTATCTCAACCAGGTTTATCTTGATTTTTGCCTCCATATGCTTTCTTCATTCATAATCAACGGCTATAGGTTATTGGAACATTCTTGCTCTTCCAAAATTAAATTTTCATTTGTCGGGTCATTACTGAATTGGAGAGACTCTAATTAGTAGTTTGAATTTTTCCCCCAACATTCCTAAAACTAGATTTGTTCCAGTCACATAGGTCCTTAGTCTCTCCAATTTTTCCACAAACAGTAAATCGGTGTCGCCCACTTTTTCCCCTTCCACGATTCCTTGATTATTATAAGGTAACCTAGAGCTTTTTTCCATGTACAATATCTAAATGGTTTTGGTCCAAGTGGAGCAATATCATATAAAGAAACCAATAAAGGGCAGTGGTCAGAGTTACCTTTAGGCAGTAGTTGCACCTTCAATTCGGGAAAAAAGAAAATCTAGTTAGAATTAGCTAGAGCTCGATCCTAGCGTTCGCGAATGCATCTCCTACTAACTTGATTATTTGACCACAGAAATCAGCTCCTTGAGGAGCCCAAGTTAGTAAGCATGCAGTCCACAAGAATGTGTACAAAGGTTTCAGAGTCACATGGCAAAGAATCCCGGCCACCCAATTTTTTATATTTATCCAGGATCGTGTTAAAATCACCAAGAACCCACAATATTGATCCCAAAGAATTGATCTATGAGCATCGGTATTGAATGCATATATCTTGAGATTGTTAAAGTGATACCATTGCATAAACGAAATAGCTTCAATTGTAACCATTTATGACACGAACTATAAAAATACATGGATTCCACAATACAATAAGGCGTGATTTGCCTTCTTGGGTTTCTATGATAATATTGCAGCTAATGATGTTGATGGCAAATCCAATGTATGTCATGTCATATGGGAGTTTCGTCTCCATTGAAATCCCAAATTATGTTCATTAACAAAGTTTTTAATATCGAAAATCCCAACATGGCCTCGAAGGCCATGACCATTCCATGAGATAATTGATATATAAAGAGTTTCAAGCAGTGTACAAAAAATCGAACCGGCCAAGGGCCGGATCCGAGTAAATGGTAAACCAACCGATTCAACAGCCTAAACGGGCAGGTCCTGGCCGTCCAGAAAGTATTAAAAAAATACAAAAAAATCTAAAAAAATGAAAATATATTTAAAACATGATTAAATAAAGCACATCCAAATGAAATTGAAAAGCAGTGGAAAAAAATGCATTCAAAAAAATCGATTTGTGCACAAGGGTATTTCTGAAATTTGTTAAAAAGATGGAAAGCAATGTAAAAATAAGTATTCATGGCCAAAACATTTTCCAATCTTTATCAAAATGATAAAAAAAAAAAAAAAATTCAAAAACACATTATAAACAAGTTCCTTATTTTTTGGTATTTTATATATTTGTTTTTATTTTATTGTTTTAAATACCGGTCAAACCACCAAAACCGGCCAAAACTGGATTGGCTAGTACCACGCTCCAATTTGACTTGTCGGTTCCGAGTTGGGCCGGCTGAGTTTGCAAAAACTGGTTTCAAGAAGAAAAGATATGAACTGTTGGGTGAGTTTTTCCCCGAGCACTTGCAGCTGAGTTTGGCTCTTAAAATTTTTATGGGTCTTCATAGCTTTCGTCAGTTGTACTTATGACTAGATGCAGCTGTAATTGGAGCCATTGTTCGTTTCGAATCAGATAACATGGTTCCATCACAATTATTCTTGTAGCATTGCCTTCTTCAGACACTACACTCCATTGAGCTACCAACTGTTATCCGTCTATAGGAGAGATGAGCTTCAACTGAGGAATTTCCAAAAAATTGTCAATAGGTTGCAATTTTTGTCGCCATGGATGTTTCAGTTCACACCAGTGTAGAAAAATGGGTGGTTTAAGTTCTAACGGCCCGTTTAGACCTTTTTTTAGATAGGAATGGGCCACTAGCTCGTTATGGTTTTGGTCGGTTTTGGTGAACTAGCCGGGTATTTTAAAAATATATATATAATTTAAAAAATAAGAGATTTCGTTTGTAACGTATTTTTTAATGTTTTTCTTCATTTTAACAAAGATCGAAAATTGTTTTGGCCACTCATACTTATTTTTACATTTTCCCATCGTATTTAGAAAACTTCAAGAATAAAATATCTATAGAATAAGAATCTATAGTTGTTCTAGAAGATAAAGAAGATAAGATTAAGTTACGGGTTTGTAAGGCTTTCTCGGAATTCAACGTCAATGCCAATTCAATAGGAATCCGGGACA
>NW_006499715.1:0-18661 GCF_000471905.2 Amborella trichopoda | reverse complement strand
TCGTAAATTCTTGGGGTGTGACAGTATCAGAGCAAGTTTTTCGTTCTTTGTAGACTGATTCCGTCTCATGTCATCTTGATGTAAATCTTTGACAACAACCTTTAGCACCATGTTATCTATGTGCTTTCAAAATTTTTGTATGATTGTTTTTTTTTTCATCGTTTCCCAGTTGCTTCGTGCTCCTTCTCTGTTGTATACAATGGTTGGATAAATTGTATGAAAAGGATGGGACACATAAAACATTGTGTAAAGTTATTTATTCAAAAAGAATGACAGTGCCAATATGGAGAATAGGTGCAAAATTACCATTTGGTTGTTTAACAAGATTAGTGGATGATGAAAGCTCTATAGTTGAAAGGAAAGATGAAGAACAAACAATATCGTCAGTGGCACCACTGTCTATGATCTATGTATCATTGAATGAAGAAAAGGTAGAGCAACAAAGATTATCTGCGAGATTGGCCAAGTGACTTGAACTACCTCCTTCTAGAATTTGCCAAAGTTGACGGTGGTATTATCTCTACTACAACTGAACCCACTGCTTTTAATCAAGCATCCATTGATCCTAATTGGAGAGAAGCCATGAATAAAGAGATAACTATATTAGAAGCTAATAACACATGTTCTTTAGTTAACCTACCTTCCGACAAAAGACTCATTGGTTGCAAATGCGTCTACAAAGAGGGTCTATTGAGCATTATAAGTCTCGATTGGTCGCCAAAATATATAACTAGCAAGAGGAACTTGATTATCATGAAACATTTGCTCTCATAACAAAGCTTTGTTCGTTGTCTTCTTGCAATTGCTGCTATTAAAAATTAATCTTTGCACCAATTGGATGCTCAAAATGCTTTTTTGTATGGTGATTTACATGAAGAGGTATTCATGAAGATACCACCAGGTTTTTCATGCAAAGGAGAGTATCGAGTTTGCCGTTTGAATAAATATCTTTATGGACTTAAACGAGCTTCTAGGTATTGGTTTGTCAAATTTTCAGATGGATTACTAGCAGTAAAATATGTTCAATCAAAGGCGGATTATTCTTTATCAAATTCTTTATGTCATGGTTTATGTTGATGACATCGTGATCACCGGCAACGATATTCATGTCGTTAATACTATCAAGACCTTTCTCAATGATTTATTTTATATTAAGAATTTAGGTCCTTTGACATAATTTATTGGCATTGAGGTTCTTTATTTTAAAAAATGAATCATTCTCACACAAAGGAAATATACACTTGAGATTCTTCAAGATATGGGTCTTTTGGCTATAAAATCTATCGCTTTCCTTATGAAACAAAATTTAAAATTAAATACCAAAGATGGACCTCTTTTAGATGATCCCGCTCCTAATCAATGGTTGATTGGTAGACTTATATATCTCACAATTACAATGCCAGATTTTATCTATCCTGTACACATCCTCAATCAATTAATGAACCAACCTCAAAAACCACACTTAGATATTGGTACTTTCATTCTTCGTTACTTAAAAGGGACACCTGGACAAGGCATTCGGCTCTATGCTAATCGCAGTCTACAACTCTCTGTTTATTGTGACTCTAATTGGGCTAGTTGCCCAATGACCAGACACTAGACTTCTGGCAACTGTACCATGTTAGGAGACAACCCCATATCTTGGAAATCCAGGAAATAGCAGACAGTTTCACGATTATCTGCAAGAAGTGAAGTATCGTTCCATGGGAGCTGCATCTGTGAACTTACTTGCTAAAATACCTCTTGTCTAATCTTAGCGTTTCTCATGATGGCCCCATGATACATTATTGTGACAACAAATCAGCCATGTGTATTACTATCAATCCAATTTTCCACGAGCGAACAAAATATATTGAACTTGATTATCATTAAGTTCATGAAAAAATTCAACAGGGCCTCATTCGTACTTCTTATGTCCCAATTGATTCTAAACGAGTTAATATATTCACAAAAGCTCTTGAAAAAGAACAATTTCAGTTTCTAGCAGGCAAGTTGGGCGTACTCAATGTTTACGCTCCCACTTGAGAGGGAGTGTTGGGAGTAGATGGCAAGTATATGCTCCCGTGATATCCATGCTCGAGGGTTATTTTTTTTTTTTTCATTTTTCTTTCATTTTCTTTCCAATTATTTTTATCGAGTATTTCATTCAAAAGAATAAGACTGAAATATCTTGTCTTGGATGAATTCCAAGGACGAGCTTTTTTTTTTTGTGTGTAAACTAGTCTCGGTTTTCTAGTATTTTTAAATGGGAAATATATCAAACAAGACCTAAAAATTGAATTATTTAACTGTGATTTAATAAATTTCAAATCCCATAATGATATGTCATTTTATTCACCATTTGAAATTGGATTAAAAAAATGATGTGTTATTTGAATCCAAATCAATGATCATGTAACGATGTTAAGCAGTGCAGCTATTATGTCTGATTTGATATATTTCTATTGTATATTTTTTCCTTTTTGTTAAGTATAGAATGGTATAGGACATGCATGTATCAGGCCGCGGGACTGAAAATTACACGGTTTCCGAGTCAGAGCCCAATTCCGATTTTCAAAGGACTGTCTTCAACATTGGGTACCCAAAAAATTATTGACACGGTTCTTATGAGTCTATGTAGAAATGAGTCACCTTTTAAAAATCTGTTTTTGAGATGGATTTTTTGCCTTACTTTCTAAAGAAATGTAATCGCTAACTTGAAGATCATAAATATGAAAAACAAATATTGTTTGAAAAACGTTAATAATTCTACTAAGATAACATTTGAACCGTTAGTTTCAATTGTTGTTAGATGGACCAGCTATTTGCATCCATATTTATGACTGAGTGTTTTATACCTCGGGGACCGCAAATATAGAAATGTGGTCTAGCCGTAAAACAATTTTCCAAAAGTTATTGATCAATTCGACAAAGAAAGACACCCTGACCCCACAATCGCAGCTTAAAATGGTAGGGCGAGTCCATGCTCATGAAGGATCCAAAAATATTTTTGATCTGTTACATTTTAGTAGTTTACTAAGTCTAAAGCTACAAACTAATAGGAATTATCATTTACAATACAATAGCAAGAAGTTATTAGGGTTGCTTTATGGGATGAATATGAAGTAAACTGGTCAACTCTTAAATGTTCTTGAGGTAAAAAGAAAGAGAGAACAATTTGGTAATAAACATCATTGCAGTCTACGGATTGGGAAAGTAGAGAGTTAAAGATGCCTAAATCCTCCTCCACTGCTCCAAATAATTTATATATGGGAATGCTTATATGAGCTTGCAACTTTAAACTATACTGATGCACCTCAAAAATTCCATATGCCAAGCCTGTTTGCACAAACAAGCCAGTAATTTTTGCCAAATTACATGTTCAGAGCACAGAAAGTGTGCGACGTGCACGTGCACATATATGCTTGTGCAAGGGCATAAGGGTGTTTGATGAAGCACTTTGCACTTTATACGCTTCTATCAACACATGAGACGCCCTTCATCTGAACTCGTATGCCGATCGGGCTCGAGGCTCGATATCATTTTTTTAGCGTTGTGCATGTGGGACATCCAACGCTCACTTTCCAACTGTTATATCATTCTACAAAGGTGAGAAAGTGAGGTAGAAGAGATCACAAGATGGACCAAGTGTGAATAATAAAATTAATTGATTATAACGAATCATTTGATTAAAGGTGTGGTTTATGTAAGGTTGCAACCTTAAACACTCTAATTAAGGCACACCTCCAAATTTTATCATAATATGTAGTTTTTGTGTAAAAAATTATCAGGATTATCTGAAAATCTATTTGCATATCTAATTATAAAATTTAAAACTTCAAATATGGTTAAAATCAAGTAGATCTATAAATACATGAAAATCTTGAAAATAGACGGTCTAGATAATGTGTTGCAAGATGCACTATTTCTGGAACTCAAAATATATATATGTATTTTTAATATTATTTAATCTTGTTATCTAAATGATCAATTATAGAGTTTTTCAAACATTAAAACGACCTTTTCCTATGGATTTTTTAGGCGCATATGTAATTCTACATTTTAACGTTGCAACCTTTTATAAACTTTTTCCTTTGATTAAAGGGAAGATTACAAGCATATCCATTATAGTTTTCGTTATTACTGGTCTACCGAATAGTTTATGTTATTACCGTGTCCGTTTTTTCCATGTCTAAATAGAATTTTTTTTAAAAAAAACGACTTTACCCTCTTTCAACAACCGAATTCAAAGTATTTTCAGTTGTTGAACAACCGAATTCAAACATGGCCAATTTCGGTTTTTGAATAACCAAAATTTTAAAATTTTTGGTTATTCAATAACATAAATTTTTTTCTCTCTTGTGGGGCTGTGTATCCTCTCTCTCTACATTACATGAGTAAAAATAGTTATTTTTTAACTCTCTCTCTCCTTCACCTAGGGTCTTTTTTTGGTAAGTTTCACCAGCCTATTGGGAGAGGAATTTGGCCAGGTCAGGATATTCCCATAGCTCGAAGAGCTTGAATTGAGGAGTGATCTCTTCTTGAAGGTAGGGCATCATGGGCTGGGTCATTAGCTTTTCATTATCCTATGATGTAGGGGCTCAAATTAGTTGTTCCCCTGATTTTATTAGACAACTATAACTTCAGAGAGGTAGAGAGACAATACCCACAAGAGAAAAAACGCAACAAGTGAGGTAAAGAGATAACAAGATTTTGCCTAATCTTCTAATCTCATAATCCATATGATTTCTCCTAAATTTAGAGACTCAAACTAGCTGTTTCCTCATTACATCGGATAACCATGACTTCAAAGAGGTAGAGAGAACAAAATTTCTCCTAATCTTTTAATCTCATAATCCCTAAGATTTCTCCTAAATTTAGGGGCTCAAACTAGTTGTCCCCTTTGATTTTATGGAAAAACTATGACATGAGATAGAGAAAATACGCCACATTTTTCGGTTATTGAATAATCAAAAAATTTAAATTTTTTTTTCTTAAAGAACCCAAAATTTTAAATTTTCGGTTCTTCAACCAAATAAAATTCTAAATTTTTGGTTTTTCAAGAACAAAAATTTGTGTATTTTCGGCTGATAAGCAACCGAAAATACTTTAAATTCGGTTGTTCAACCATCGAAAAAATGTAAAGTCATCTTTATTTTAAAAAATATTACATTTTGACATGAAAAAAAAGAAGGGACATCATGGTAAAAGCAGAAACAATTCGGTAGAGCCGTAATAACGAAAACTATAACGAATATATATGTAATTTTCCCTTGATTAAATATATACTACGGAATAACTCAACCCAACCACCCAAATAAAAAGAACATAACCAAATTTACAATCCCAAACCCACAAAGAAGAATGAAAAACATAAAAGAACCGATTGAAAATCAATAAACGGATTTACACAGCTCCCTCAGAGAGAGAGAGAGAGAATCAGGGTTAATATCTGATGGAAAGAAGGAGGGAGTCTCCCTTCTAGAGAGAAAGAGAGAGACCAAATGGTGTTTCAGTTTCTCTCAGCTTGATTGTGGATATCATTATCTGCCTTAGCGTTGCCAACATTCCTTAGAAGAGGAGGATAAATTGGGTCTGGTCTCCCCTTCACATAGGTGCAACCTGATGGCTCAGAGGGAGCCACCGGCCTGCTCTTCATTGCTCGCAACATCCTCACTTCTTTCTCTCTCTTCTCCCACACATCACCATTCAATACTCTTGATCCTTGCACACTCTGCAAGCACATTAATATCACCAACACAACCAAACCCATGCTTCTCAGCATCTTTCCAGGAGAAAGAAAGGGATTTTTTTTTTTTCTTTTTTCTCACTTTTTCCTGATTGGGTCTCTGGTTATAGGATTTCAGGTGATAGAATATTGCTCCTCGCGACGTTGATAACGCGTTTGATTCTGAGGAAAGGAAAGGCTGGGGACTCGTCCTTTTTCACCGTAGTTTGGCTCCTGGTTCCATGCTCCCTCATGGAAGTTGCGTTTCGCCCCAAACTCATCTTTTAACGCGATTATTACTCGACCTTGCTATAATTTTTAATATTTTATTTGTTGGTCCTCTTGACAGTAGAAAATTGGCAAATTTTAATTTTCTAGGGTATAACTCACTTTGATATTTGCAAGTATATGCTCCCGTGACATACATGTTCAAGGGTTACTATATTTTTTCTTTCATTTTTTTTTTCAATAAATTTTATGGAGTATTTCATTCAAAATAATAGGGCTAAAATATCTTGTTTTGGATGAATTCCAAGGGCTAAAAATGAGTGACCTCTTAAAAATCTGTTTTTGAGATAGATTTTTTGCCCTACTTTCTTAAGACATGTAATCGCTAACTTAAAGATCATGAATATGAAAATTAATAAATCTTAAAAAACATTAATAATTCTACTAAGATAACATTTGGATGGTTAGTTTCAATTATTTTTAGATGAACCACGGATTTACATCCATATTTAAAATGAATGCTGTATGTAATGCAAATATAAAAATGTTAATGTGTTCCCTGCCGCGTTGAAACACTTTTCCAAAAGTTATTGATCAATTTAACAAAGAATGACACCCTGACCCTAAAATATTTTTGATTTATTAGATTTTAGTAGTTTACTAAGTCTAAAGCTACAAACTAATAGGAATTATCATTTACTATAAAATAGCAAGAAGTCATTAGGGTTGCTCTATGGGATGAATATGAAGTAAACTGGTCAACTCTTAAATGTTCTTGAGGTAAAAAGAAGGAAAGAACAAATTTGGTAATAAAAATCATTGCACTCAAGGGTTGGGAAAGTAGAGAGTTAAAGATGCCTAAATCCCCCTTCACTGCTCCAACTAATTTATATATGGGAAAATTTATAAGAGGTTGCAACTTTAAATTACAAAATCCAAATGATTTACATATGGAAATGTTTATATGAGCTTGTAACTTTAAACTATAGTGATTCACCTCAAACATCCATATGCGAAGGCTGTTTTCACAAACAAGGCAGTAATTATTGCAAAATTACACATTCAGAGCACACAAAGCATGCGATGTGCATGTGCATGCATATGCTTATGCGAGGATGTGGGTGCAAGGTGTTTGATGATGCATTTTGCACTTTACACGCTTTTATCAACATATGAAGCGTCTTTCATCTGAACACTTGTACCTTACACGCTTCTATCAACACATGAGCATAAGGCGTCTTTCATCATCTGAAGACGTATACCGGTCGGGCTATATATTTTTTGAGCATTGTGCGTGTGGGATATCCAGCGCTCACTTTCCAACTGTTCTGTCATTCTACAAAGATGAGAAGGTGAGGTAGGAGAGATCACGAGATGAAACAAGTGTGAATAATAAAATTAATTGATTATAATGAATCGTTTGATTAAATATATACAACCGAAGAACTGAACACCAACCACACAAATAAAAAGAACAGAACCATATTTACAATCACAAACCCAAAAAGAAAAACATAAAAGAACCGATTGAAAATCAATAAACGGATTTACACAGTTCCCTCAGACAGAGAAAGAGAATCAGGGTTAATATCAGATGGAAAGAGGGAGGGAGTCTCCCTTCTAGAGAGAAAGAGAGAGACCAAATGGTGTTTTAGTTTCTCTCAGCTTGATTGTGGATCTCATTATCTGCCTTTGCGTTGCCAATAGGTGGAGAACTTCGAACTCCTGCAACATTCCTTGGAAAAGGAGGGCAAATTGGGCCTGGTTGCCCCTTCACATTGGTGCAACCTGATGGCTCAGAGGGAGGGACTGGCCCGCTCTTCAGTGCTCGCAACATCCTCACTTCGTTCTCTCTCTTCTCCCACACATCACCATTCAATACTCCTGATCCTTGCACACTCTGCAAGCACATTATAATCCCCAACACAACGAAACCCATGCTTCTCAGCATCTTTCTAGGAGAAGGATTTGAGGACAAAAAATGGGATTTTTTTTTTTCACTTTTTCCTGATTGGGTCTCTGACGATAGGATTTCAGGTGATATATATATATAGCTCCTTGCGACATTGATAACGCGTTTGATTATGAGGAAAGGAAAAGCTCTTTTTCACCGTAGTTTGGCTGCTGGTTCCATGCTCCCCAACGGTAGTTGAGGTTCGCCCCATACTCATCTTTCAACGCGATTATTACTCGACCTTGCCTCTCATCTCATGATTTTCAATATTGTATTTCTCTTCATAGTACAAAATTGACAAATTGTAAGTTTCTAGGGTATAACTCGTGAGTTTCTTAGTGAAGGCCTTACGTATTTTAGCTCAAGTGATGGTCTTTAATATAGTAAAATGATGGATTAGGATTCATGTAATCAACTTCAATTAATCAGAAAAAAACTAAGATGAACACAACGCAATAATCCCTATTATATTGATACTCAATCAATGCTTCAATATATGGAATTATTCAGACGTATGCGGGGTCTCCGTATCTCTTTCCATAGGTAGCGGAAAATATTCAACACTAAACCGTTATCAAGCTCAATGCATTTTCCTTTGCATTTTTTTTTCTTTTGAATATTAATTTGGGACAATTTCGACAAATTGGCCGGTCCAACTCAGGACTGGGCGGTCGAGCCAGTTTTGGCTTGTTTACATGGTCATTGGTTGCGCCAGTTTTGGCTTGTTTGCATGGTCTGGCCTATTGTTTTTAAAATTGATCACCTCAACTTCAAGATGCATGGGCATGAAAAAAAATGGATTTCAAGTTTTGGAAAAAGTTCATCTTGTAACACATTTTTGGACTATCAATTTTCAAGATTTTCAAGTTTTCATAAATCTGCTTAAAAGTTATCTATGGGGTAGCGTTGGTGACAGTATATTTTCAACACGTTTTCAAGGAAGCAAATAGAGATGCTGATGGCTTGGCTAAAAAAGGACCTCTATTTGACTCAATAGTTATTTCTTATGCTTTATTGTAATCGATGTTTTACAAACTATCTTTCTATCATTAAAAGTCAAATACTCTTGTTAAAAATAAAAAAAAATTCATATATCTGCTCAATTTATACTATTTTTTAAGCTTCAAATTTTATAATTAAATATGAAAAATATATTTTAAGGCTATCAAAAAGATTTTCATTATTGAAACCACATTTCTCAACACTATTTGAAGGTGCGCTTTACTTTGATTGTTTAGAGCCTCGGCTTCATACAAACTACACCCTATATATATAATCCCAAAAAAATGAGGGATTTGTTTGTAAGGTTTTTTAATATTTTTAATCATTTTGACAAAGATTACAATGTATTTTGGTCATGAATAACTATTTTTACATTTTTCCTTTTTCCTAAAATACCCCTGGCTACAAATGTTTTTTTAGAATCCATTTTTTTACTACTTTTTAAACTTCATTTGGATGTGTTTTGCTTAATTGCACTTTAAATATACTTTTTACGTTTTGTTTTGTAACTTTTAACACTTTTTGGTCCTCTCAAGACCTCCCCAGTTAGGCCGGGTGAATCGGCCGATTCTCAAGTTGACAGACTTCAATTGTAATTTTCAGATATAAATGGAGCAACTCGTGTTTTCCTAACTCGTATTTTCCTAACTTAGATCCATACATAAATAACTCTAAAAATAGGCTCTGGCTGGGACTTGCTAGAATCCAAAACCCGCAATGCCCAACCCGAGTATTCTTTTTTGGATTGAGCTACCACGGAAACAAGCACTCGAACCCAAAAATCCTGCCCATTTTCTGGAAGGAGACCTAACTAGTGTTCAACAAATTGAACCGGACCTGGAAACCAGCCAAGTGCCAGTTCACTTGGCGTAACTGGGCAGGTCCCGAGCAGGCCAAAAAGTGTTAAAAAACCTAAAAAAATACATACTAATCCTAAAAAATATGAAAAGTATGCGAAGCGGGAAAGGTGTATATAGAACCGAAGTTCTAAACAATCAAATTTAAGCCTACCTCAAAACTTTAAGATGTTGTTTTGATGCTCAAATATCCTCAAAGTGATCATCTCGACATCAAGATGCACCTGCATGAGAAAAAAACAGATTTCAAGTTTGGGAATTAGTGTATTTTGTAACGCATTTTTATACCGTCAATTTTCAAGATTTTCAAGTTTTCATAGATCTGTCGATCTACACTATTTTTGAAGCTTTAAACCTTATAAATAAAGATGAAAATATATTTTAAGGCTATCACAAAGATTTTCAATATTGAAACTGCATTTCTCGACACTATTTGAAGGTAGGCTTTAATTTGATTATTTAGAGCCTAGGCTCTATACAAACCACACCCATTTGAAGCAAACTTAAATCAAGGGTGCTGTAGAGGTAAGGTGTATCTTTACATTTTATCATGGTATATAATTTGGATGTAAAACGTTTTTAGGATTATCTCAAAATATATTTTTGTATCTAATTATAAAATTTTAAGTTTCAAAAATGGTTAAAATTAAGTAGATCTATAAATATATGAAAATTTTGAAAATGGATGGGTGTAGATAATATATTGTAAAATGCACTATTTATGAGACGTAAAATCTTTTTATTTTTCATGGCTATGCATCTCGATGTTGAGATGATCAATCAAAGGGTTGTTCAACATTAAAACTATCTTTTTCGATGAATTTTTTAGGTGCATCCATGACTGTAGAGGTAAGGTTGCAACCTTATATAAACTTTTTCCTTAAATCAAATACATCCAAATGAAGTTGAAAAGTGGTGAAAAAAAATGAATTCTAAAAAATAGATTTGTGCCCTGAGACGAAGAGAAAGGTCTATCTATTTGATTTAGTTATTCAGTTAAACCAATGATTTGTTATTGGAGCAGATAGCAACAACCATTTCATCGGACATGCGTATTTTTTCTTTTCCAATAGATTTATTTCATTAATGGAAATTGTTTGATGTAGTGAGTAATAGGTTTTGGTTGTTCGCCGTTCAAGAATTCTTGTTTAGGCAGTTCATACCATCCATACATAGTTTTTTTGATTTAAGATTTCAATTGTTCCATGTTTAGCATATTGTTCCATGAAGCTAAGGTCCAAAATATGGAACTAGGGTTATTTTAGAAATAATTAAAAAAAGAAAAAAAAAGATGTAAAAATAAGTATTCATGGCAAAAATACATTCCAATATTTGTCAAAATGATAAAAAATATTCAAAAACACATTACAAACAAATCTCTTATTTTTTTGAGATTTTATATAACATTTTTGAATTATTTTTAAAAGAACCAGCCCGACCACTAAAACCAGCCAAAATCAGCTCGTTCAGTGGCAAGTTCCAGTTTTTTTTTTAAATAATTCAAAAAATAAGGAATTTTGGCTAGTTTGTATAGAGCCGAGGCTCTAAACAATCAAAGTAAAGCGCAGCTTCAAATAGTGTTGAGAAATGTGGTTTTAATACTATAAATCTTTGTGATAGTCTTAAAATATATTTTCATCTTTAATTATCAAATTTACAGCTTAAAAAATAGTGTAGATCGAGTAGATCTATGGAAACTTGAAAATAGATGATCCAAAAATGCGTTACAAGATGCACTATTTCCAAACCTTGAATTATATTTTTTCTTATGTCCATGCATCTTAATGTCGAGATGACCAATTTGAAGATATTTGGCCATCAAAACAACTTCTTCTAGTTAAATTTTTGAGGTGTCCTATAATTTGATTTTTAGAGCCTCAACTCTATATAAACTTTTCCGTTTAGATATCATAAGACATATTAGATTCCAAAGTAACACACGTTCACTATATTTTTAAGCAGCCACAGCTTCTATACCGCCCCATAGAAGCCACGGCTTCTGAAGTACCCCTTCCACCAATTAAACTGGGTTGTTTGGCACGTGGAGTTTCTAGGAGTAGGAGGGACTTTTGATGTGGATAAAAAACATGTAGATTCAAAATTTTATTTTATTTTTTATATTTTTATGTTTTTAGGGATGTAGGTAGAATTTTTATTTATTTTATTATTTATTTAGGGTTCAATGTTACAAAATAGATTTAATCTAGGTTTTAGGTTTAGTAAATAAGATTCGTCTTCTTGGATTGTGTCCGTTTACGCTTCTGGGGATATATTAGTTAGAGTATGTTTTTTTAGAGTCTTCTTTTAAAATAAACCGATAAGTACAGGAGGGGTTAGTTGGAGGTTCCTTTTATTAGGGAATGATTTAGTTCTTGGTGCATGAGAATAAATGATAAGGGTGTAGTATGTTAATTAGGAAGGTTTGATAAGTATGTTTTTGTATAAGTTCGTTTTTAGTACGTGATGGATTTAGATCGGGTTGGTCTTTTTGGGTTGGAATGCATTTTATAAGATGAGGTTTACCTTTCTTGTGTTGGAACCTCAATATTGTGGGGAAAATAAGGAAAGTTGGGTTTTGAGGGGAAATCATTTAGAAAATGAATAGTTATCTTTCTATGAAAAATATGAATTATCTTTATGTGGGAAGAGAATACCTTTTTATTTATGCGAAGGTTTTCTATGTCACCCCACCTATATATATATATATATATAGTATATGTGATCCCTAGATTTAGTCATGGCTAAGATAGTTTAAGTCACAATGTCTGGTTTTTAACAATCAGTCATGGGCTTATTGTTAACAATCAGATATAAACATTGTTAACAATAAAAAAGGTAATGGCCTTTGAGGCATGGGCTTATTACACCCCACAAAAACCACAAATTGGTTTTTTATACCTTTTTTGATGTGACATTGGCGCATAAGCAATCGTTGCCGTTCGATTCAGATCGAACAACTAAGAATTGGGATCATATAACTCGTATGTTGTTGGGGTCACATCATTAAATTTCCCTTTATGGAATGCATACCAATGTAAAGAAGAGATTGGAATTTATGAAATAAAGAAATCGATCTTTTCAGATCGTAGAGAGAAAGAGAGAGGGAGAGAGAGGCTTTTTGTGGGTATTTTCCTCACATTTTTTATTTCTCTCTAAAACGAGGTCATTTTTGCCGGGTGTTATTCGCTGGTAAATTTATATTACGTCAGGTGATATCAGAACGTAGTCGATTCTTGTGGATTGTACGTTCTGATTCTTGTGGATTGTGGGTGTTTTTTTTTCTTCTCTTTTGCTTGTGGGCTCGTGCCAAAAAATTCGGATTCGCACATTTTTGTTCTTTCTTCTTATAATTCCCTTCACGATTTCATTTCTCTTTATAAAACGTGCCAATTATTTTATATTGCATCACTTTCCCACAAATTATGGAAGATCGGTCTTCCATCATTTTTTATGCGAGAGATTTCTTCTAAAAATGATACTATTTGAACAGTAAAAAAAATTGTGGAAGGTCGGTCTTTTACTTTATAGCTTCCGCACAAACAAACATGAAACTGGGACATTTAAGTCTCAGTTATAAACGCGCAGCGCCCTCAAAGTAACCAAAGGCTTCTGACGATCCACTCGCAAATGTGAGCCACTCAGTAGGAATGCTTTAGGGCATGTTTGTTACGTGGAAAAGTGAAAGCCATCATTTAACAAATATGGGAGTGCTTGTGCTTCCACACCTGCCTAACAAATATGGGAGTGCACAAATAAGGTTCCAAAAAGTTCCACCTGCCCTCCCTCCCTCCCTCCCTTGATATTAACGGTGGAAATAGAATCCTAAACATCACCGCCACCCTCTCTGCCTTGATCCCATCCCATCCCCAGTCGTTTTGACAGTTTTGCACCAAGTATGGACCCACGGTCAAGTCGGTCGGGTCTAGATCCAGTCCAGACCAACGACCCATTATTTTTAATATGGAATATCTATTTTTCCTAAGATCTTTGTTTAATATTTTGACTCAGATCCAACCCGACTCAACATCCGAGTCCAATCGGCTGGACCCAAGTTCAACCTTGGACTTGTCACCCCTGGTTGACCCGACCCATTTACATACCCATTGTTGGGGCCCCTGCCTGCAATTAGGAAAAAGGATTGACAAAGTTAAATATAATAAGGGACACTTACAAAGCCTCGCAGGGAGGCCTGCCTCTCTCTCGCTCTCTCTACCTGGGTAACAAAGGCATGCTTTTGGAACAATACTTGCTCGGACATCTTATGTTTTTTTCAACAAGATGGGTACCTTATGTGACTAGTTTTGGGTATTTTGGTAATTGAAGCTGGCGGTTCGATAAATCGAACCCGACCCAAAACTGGTCAAGGGCAGGGTCCGAGTAACTCGGAAACAATGTAAAAAAAGAAAAATCTTGGGACCGTGAAAGCAAAAATCCCTTGAATTTTTCAAGAGTGTAAGGGGCGTTTAAGGTATATATTTTACACTCAAGTCCTACTTATTAAAGTATATAATGTATTTTAATTTTATTGTTTTCACTATACATCGGATTAAGTTTAAATTTGGTACATCTAAATTTTTACCATCACACACTTATGAAAACTATTTTAAAAATAAAATACATAAGAAAAATGTTCTCTATACATCATATTAAGTTTAATTTGGCACATCTAAATTTTCACCATCACACATCTATGAAAAGATATTTCAAAAATAAAATACATAAAATTATTAAATTACCCATGAATATTATAGAGGTATTTGGATCATTTATTACTATTTCAAATATTTTTGTATGATAGTGAGAAATATGAACAAACCAAATTTGAGCTAAATCTAATGCATAAAAAAATAGATGAAATTAAAATGTGATTTATGCTATCAAAAAGCAGTATTTAAATGTAAAATATGAAATATATAAAACTATTTTAAAATTTGATACATAAAACAAGCTTTTTCTGTAAATTTCCCCCCAAAAAATAAAAATTTGGCCATTTCGAGCAAAGGAAGACTAGCTTGTGCCGAAAGAAGAGATGTCATTGAGAAGGAGAGGAATAGAAATTCATGTGTTTTGAAATAAACAGAGAGTCAAAACATTTTTCTTCCTTGGACCACATATATTTCAATGGTGAATTATATCCTACAGCCTTTTAATACTTATCACCAGGCCTGTTTCTCATCCCCACGCTCTTCCTCTCTCTAAAGTCTAGAGCGTGGAGGTGAAAACCTTGGTTCATACGTTTTGAGTCAAAAAGGAAATGAGCTTAAAATTTTGTTAGTAAATACTTGTTAGCATTTATTTTATCAAAAAAAGATTATATTGTATTTCAAAATCACATGATTTAAATTTCTCTTAAAATGTTTCATTATTGGGAGAGAAGACGTGGCTTTTTAATCCCACATTGAAAACAGATAAAGGAAAGTGGTATAATACTAGAAAAAGAGCCCGGGCTTAATTTGTTAGCTTTTGACAATTTACATTGCTATGTTTTAAGCTCAATTCCTACTAAAGATAAGGCCCTTCTCCCCACTTATTCATCCAAAAATAAGCTCAATTCCTACTAAAGATGAAGCCCTTCTCCCCACTTACTCATCCAAAAAAAAAAACAAAAGTGGTATACCAATATAAAAAGACTTTTTACTTTTTAAATGGAAAAGTGTGAGGGCTTATTTGAAGCATTGGGGGTTGTGCGGCCCCCCTTTGTACCAATACATGGTGCTCAATTCCTACCAAAGATAAGGCCCCTCTCCCCACTTACTCATCTAAAAAAACCTAAAAAAAGAAGAAAGAAGAGATGGTATACCAATATAAAAACACTTTTTACTTTTTAAATGGAAAAGTCTGAGGGTTTATTTGGAGCATTGGGGGTCCCTTTTGCACCAATACATTGTGTTGGTACCCTTAGACATGTATATGGCATCTCTAAAGGTCTACTATTGTATTTTTTAAGACACGTTTCTTTTTTTAAAATGACTTTTTTTAAAGAAAACTCCATTATTTATTGAAGATTATTTTAATTTAAAAGTAACAAATACTTTAGAATAAAATAAGTAGTTTACAATAAAAAATATTTTTATTTGTTAAATTAGGATTTTCATAAGCCATTATTACTATGAATTAAGTTTATTTCAACTACCATAAAACTTTCTAGGGCTTCTCCATCCCCAATTAGTTTCTCCCTTTGTAAGTCGTGGATCACTAGTTTTCCTGTCCGAGCCCGTAGACCACTAATTTCTCTCTCTCCAAGTTGTGGACTACAGGATATTCATTTTTTTTTTTTCAAGTTTTCTCTCTTCCCATTCTCGGTGTGTCATATGCCATGTAAGAACTTTATTATTTTATTTTTTTGTTATTAATAACATGAATTACATTGTACTTTGTCTCATCCTAACAATTGACTTTTCCTACTTTTGAAAGGTTGTATTTTGGATGAATGCATAGGAATCTTTTTAGTAGCCAGACAATAAAGATGCTATATTTTGAATTAAAAATTAGCCAATATTTTGTAGCTTTTTTTTTGTATTGTTATGATGCAACGTTGGATTGGTCTATAACAAATTTTAAAGAATAAAATTGAAATTTATAAAGTAATTTTTTTTGGATTATTAATTTAATCATTATTTTTTTGAATGCTTTACTATTGTTGTATAACATGAATTGTTGTACGTATAAATATATATATATGAACTGCACATAGATTTTAAGATATGTATATATAGACGTACAAATGATCCAACCGTATGGTCTTTAGTCCTTGTAACAGAGCTTTTATTTCAGTTTCACTGGTGGTTTCCAAGCCACAAGGACCTCAATATGACATTAAAGTGCTCTCCATGTAAAGACAAATGTCTGAAAGGTGAGTATTCTTAAAAGAACTACCACCAAAATTGAGTGCATTTCGCCATTAGGCGGAGGCTTCCAAAACCCAGCAACTCTAATTTTCATAACTCCCAAATTGCAATTTCTTCCAAGTTGCTAAAGAAGTCAATTTATGACAAGTACTACACTCTTTCCTCACCAAAATGCAGATGATAAAAAACTCCATAATTCTACATTTAGGATTATCTATTTCTATCACTGTTTAGACCCAATTCCAAGACAAAAGAAAATTGCTTAAAATCCATTATGTCTCTGATTCGTGTCTAAACTAAGTTAATTTGAACCGGTAGAGAATGGGTTCCGTCAATTCAAAGAACCTATTCTTCACAAACTGTTGGCCAGGGCCAACTTAGGTTCGTGTAAAACCAAAATAAAATATAAAAAACAAAAGGAAAATAGATTAACAAACTCAATCAAACGTGAATGGATAGGGCGAAAATTAACATTACCCTTATACTATATTAGAGTCTCAGGTTTCTCTGAAGCAATTCTTTATGTCCATTTATCAATATGAATATACAAGCTTGTCTTATATAACTAAGGGTGCGGTTTCTATAAGGTTGCAACCTTAAACAATTCAATTAAGGCACACTTCCAAATTTTATCATAACATGTAATTTTATAGTAAAAAATTCTTAGGATTATCTCAAAATCTATATTCATATCTAATTAAAAAAATTAAATTAAAAAAATGGTTAAAATCAAGTAGATATATAAATATATGAAAATCTTAAAAATGACCGGTCTAAATAATGTGTTACAAAAAACTCTATTTTTTTTCATATTCATACATCTCGATGTCGAGATGATCGATTAGAGGGTTTTTCAACATTAAAACATTATTTCCGATAGATTTTTGAGGTGTATCTGTTATTCTACATTTTAAGGTTACAACCTTATATAAACTTTTCCCTATAACTATATACAGATGACAAGAATAGAAATAAACCATAGACACATGTACTATATCTAGACTTGCCACAGAATATAGGATATTGCACATGTCTTTCCTATGAATATTGATTATAATAAAGGGAAATGATGGAGTAGGCCCAATAGCCTATAGCTACATATGAGTCCAACGACCCAGATTGAACTTGCACTGATCCAAAGGTCACGAATGTATTTCTTATTTTAATTTTAATTTTTTTATAAATCCAATTTACTTGAAATTTTAAGCGTGTGTTCTTTAAAATAGAAAATTCCAATAAAAAATATCAAAAAAATATTTAGTGTAAAATAAATTATCCAAAATACCCCTGAAACATTTTAGGGGTATTTTAGTCAATTTATATTTAACGAATTATTGTTTTAATATTTTATTAGGCGTGCCTTGATGAGAAGAATACGCGCTTAAAATTTTATGTGATTTAGATTTGTAAAATAAAATTAAAATTAAAATATAAAATGAGGATATGACCGTCGGATCGAACCAGATTAAATCTGGACTGGTGGATTCATACCTTATACGTTCTATTTAAACACATACACTTTTCTTAACATATAACTTGTATGTTTTAGTCGGTCTTAAAGGTTATGACGTTATGACCATCGGTTTTAGTCGGTCTTTTTTCACAACCATTACATTCAAGTGGAGATGATCGATGCAAAGGTTTTCCAGTGCTTGAATTACAATTTTAGATGAGTTATAAGTTGCAATAGTTATGAGGTAAGGCTTTATTTACTTTAATAGGGATGCAGCCCTATCAAATCATATTCATTTATTTAATATTTTAGTTAGAAAAAAAAAAGTTTATATAGAGCTGAGGCTCTAATCAATGAAATTAGAACCTACCTCAAAAATTTTAGAGGTTGTGTTGATGTCCAAATATCCTCAAATTGATCATCTCAACATCAAGATGCATAGATATGAGAAAAAAAATGGATTCCACGTTTTAGAAATAGTACATCTTGTAACACATTTTTGGACCATCAATTTTCAAGATTTTAAAATTTTCATAGACCTACTCGAACTACACTATTTTTTTTAAGGGTGCAGTTGGCATACGGATGCATATGTAAGTGTAGAGGTAAGGT
>NW_006499728.1:6686966-6700719 GCF_000471905.2 Amborella trichopoda | reverse complement strand
GTACGTACGTACGTACGTACGTACGTACGTACGTACGTACGTACGTACGTACGTACGTTACGTACGTTACGTTACGTTACGTTACGTACGTTACGTACGTACGTACGTACGTACGTACGTACTACGTCTCTCTCTCTCTCTCTCTCTCTCTCTCTCTCTCTCTCTCTCTCTCTCTCTCTCTCTCTCTCTCTCTCGTGTACATGCCCATGCTGCTGCACACACAATTGATAGTCCAAGCCTCTCTCTCACCTACATGCCAATGCATATGCACATAGAATTTATAGCTACAAGTTTTAGCTTAATGGCTTCTGTCCATTTGTTAAGGTGAAAAGAAAAGTACTGAAAAAAGCATGAATATTTATTATGATGATACTTTTCCTAAATGAATGAACTAAAGGGTGATGTTTGCACCAAGAATCAAAAATTTCCTTTATTTTATGTGTTTATCTTTCTTTTTTGTGATATATTAATGGTGGGAATGGAGGGTGGGACATTATGTTGAGGCACCCGCCCCTTTGGCTTGACATTTTTTACTCTAGACCATTATATTCAATGAGTAGGTTGTTATGGAGGAATGACCATGTAGAAAACAAATCTATCCTAATATTATAGGATGTATGTAGAATGGGCTTTTGGCAAAGGTGGTCAAGGTGGCGAATGCCATAATGTTACAACTTGAGTTCCATTCTTACCATCTCTCAATTTAATATTCAGAGAAAAAAAAGAATAAGATATTGTAGGATATATCCTGGTAGCCGTTTGATCATGGGGATATGGAAATGAGCTACCGGATCAACTGTAAAACTGCCTACAGTGACCTGGATAGCATATGATCCAATGGCTCATCTCCTTGACAACACGTTCCAATGGTTTTTGGGGTAAACTACAGGGCAATAAGGTAGATTTGTTCTCTATAGTGGTCATTGATCTTCATTATGTTGGAATAACCCTAGAATTTAGAGTACTTATTTGTGAAAAAGGATTACATCAACTCACATAAAAAAGAAAAGAAAGTTCACTATCTACTAATTGGGTAGTGACCCCCGTCTTTCTCAATTCTAGCAAAATGAGAGAATTCTCATGTAAGTCATGGTTGTAGTTCCAAAATGATTTTAATGCTCTCAAGGGATCAAAATGTATGTTTGCTTCCTCAGGTCAAAATCCGGGTAGGAGATTGTAGGACCATAAACTTTGGGGATCTGACCTGGTCAATCTAGCAACCAACCTTGAGAAAAAAGTAAATTGCGTTCACAGCCTGGAAATTTCACGTCGTCTTGGGATTGAACAAAAACCATCCATTTTTTGAACAATTAATCAATTAGGTGTATAAGAATGTGAAGGTCTTTTTTAAAAAATAAAAATAAAAAATAAAAAAATTAAATTAATAATTCTATATTGGATTGCCAAATTACATATCTAAGAAGTACTTCCAGGTGGGGCTTTTGCTCGAGAAAATGTTCAATTTGCTCCTTAGAGCACAACATGCATGATTTTTTTCCTTTCTAATTTTTTTCACCCATTAATCCGTATCTCTTTGAAATTTTTTTCAGTATAAAATTGTAATGGTGGGGTATATTGATATTGCAGAAAATCAGAAGTCGATGTGATTGATGCAAAAACAATGTCTCCGGAGCCTGTCGCTGTCATTGAACTCCCCAAGAGAGTTCCATATGGCTTCCATGCCTTCTTCGTCTCAGAGGTTTGTGACATTCTCTCTCTCTGAGCATGGAAGTTGATCTCACAGCCTATATTTTAGACTAGGCCTTTTACTCTCTCTGTTGCTTCCTTTCCTTATTTCAATATCTACTTTCATATCAACTTTATTAATACATGATCGTTTGATTTCTGAACAGGAGCAACTTCAACAGCAAGCACAACTGTGATGGATAATAATATTGAACTTCTTATTAGGGGTAAAACCTTACAAAAAAATGTTATGATCAAATCATGATTATGACAGGACTTTGCTTTCCATCTTCTAGTAATGTTAACAGTAAATTATAAAACGTCTCTCTATGTATGTGTGCATGTCTATGCCGTTCATTGGTACGATTTGGACTTGGGACGTTCGATTGAAATAGTCAGCAACGTAATCAATCAAGCCCAAGCCTGATTCCTGTAGATCTCTCTCACTAAATAGCATGACAAAATTTGAGTAGAGAGAGAAAACATAGTGGATGGGGTTATAGGGCTGTGATGGGTCGGATCGGGTCTGGATATCTGAATTCGGATTCGAAAAGTATAAGTGGGATCCAGATCCAGACCTGATCGGATCTAGAATATTTAGGTCTAGATCCAAATCTGAAAAGTATACATGGGATCCGGATCTAGTTTTGGATCTAGAATATTTGGGTCTAGATCCAAATCTGAAAAGTATACATGGGATCTGAATCTAGATCCGGACCCGATCGGATCCAAAAAAGTATTTTATATATTATTTTACGGGTGTGGTTTCTATGAGGTTGCAACCTTAAACAATCCAATTAAGTCATACCTCCAAATTTTATCAAAACATGTAATTTTGGTGTAAAATGTTTTTAGGATGTTCTTAAAATCTATCTTCAGATCTAATTATAAAAGTTTAAACTCCAAAAATGGTTAAAATCAACTAGATCTATAAACATATGAAAATTTTGAAAATGGATGGTCTAGATAATATGTTGCAAGATGCACTATTTATGAGATTCAAAATCTTTTTTTTTTTATATTAATATATCTCTTCTTTTTTTTTTGGGACAATATTACTTTTAACTTGATTAATCAATCAAGGATTACAACCATTCAAAAAGGGAAAGCATCTAAAATAATCGGATTATGCATAGTCGCCTCTCGTTTTGTCAAGCCATCGGTAATGTCATTAGCCTCCCTATACACATGTTGAAAAGAGACTTGGAAACCCTTGTACATATCTATAATATTTAGCCATTTTTTCATTAAACTCCATGGTGGCTTGGATATCTTATTGCACCAATTTATCACATTCAATGACCCCCTTTCAATAATACATGGTATTCTGATATTCGTCTTACTCAAAATCTGAATTCCACGCTCTAAAGCAGCCAATTCCACCTCATTAGCCGTTATCTCTCCACATGAGCTAGCAAAACAAAAAATCACCTCTCCATTTGCCTCATGCAATATTCTTCCAACACCAATTGGGCTTGAATTTCCTAATGAGCTTCCATCGAAGTTTAGCTTGACACTCCCTAATACAGGTAAACACCACCTACCTTTTGGTCTTACTTTCGCCATATTTTGAAACATCAAGTTATGCAAATTAATCTCAACATCCACTTTGGACACACCAAACCCTTTGTCATCGAGAACCAGCTCCAAATCGACTGCAATACCTTTCTTTTAATCATTTCCACATCTAAAGTTGTGTTATCAAAAGTTCTCCTATTACGCTCTATCCAAATCTCGCATAGGACAACAACTATTACCATCTCTCAGACCATCTTGTCCACCTTTGGTAAAAAATCTAACTACATGCTGTCCAAAATGTTCATATGACTGCTCGGCACCACCATCATATGTCCAATCTTTTGAAAAACCTATGCCCAAATATGAGAAGAGAAAGAACAACGAAGGAAAAGATATCCCCATTCTCATCATTTTACTTGCACTGAATAAAAACATTCATGATAATCCTCCCCTTTTTTATTACCTTATCCATAGTAAGCGACTTACCTTGAAACAAAATCCACAAGAAGATTTGAATTTTGAAAGGGACTTTCCAGTACCATATTCTCTTAAGTAATGGCCTACTCCACCAGATCCTATCATGAAACAACAAATGATACGTTGGTTTTACTGAGAAAATTCTGTCCTTCTTAGCCTCCCATAGCAACACATCTTCCCTCTCATTGTGGGGTGTAGCTTCAACAGTATCCCCTAGCAATCTATCAAAGAGTCTGGAACACTGTTGTACTTGCAATTTATGGACCATACTTTAGCCTCCCAATCAAAGGTCTGTGACACCAAAATATCTTGCTGATTTGTCACCCCAAACACCAGAGGATATGTTGTTTTCAAACAACAATCTCTTACCTAGTTACTATGCCAAAAAGATATATTTCTCTCATCATCCAATATCCACTTACAACCACCAATCATAAAAAACTTATTTTGAAGAATGTCTTTCTATATCAGTGAGTTAAGATTATCCCTTCCCCCACTACCTATCCAAAGATTATGTTTGGCTATTCATATATCTTTCCAAAACATCTCATCATCGCTAGTCTCTACTACCATTTTGACAACAATGTCTGGTTTACATATTTTAGTTTTTTAATTCCCAAACCTCCTTCTCTGTTCGGTATACATATTATCTAGGATTACTAGTACTGTACATATTGTCTAGGATTACTACGAGAGTATTTACTTTTAGTGCAAGGTCACAATTATTTTTAGCTTTTAGATGTTAAATCCTACGTATTAAAGTGTCTCAACGTTCATGAAATTTTTTTAAGGATTTATGTCTAATCAATAATGGATCCACTCGATTTCACATTTAATGGCCAAGGATTTATGTTTAATCAATAATAGCTCCACTCGATTTCACATTTAATAGCCAATAATAATCGTGACTTAAATAATTTCATTATATATACTTTCGTATCTATATCCCTGCCTTAATCATTAATAATAGAAAGTACACGACAAACCTTCACCCCCAACATGACTCCCTACTTCCCCATGCCTCCATCTTGTACTTTACCCATGGAACTTGGAAGTATCAAGTTCTAACTGGTCTTTTGGTAAAATAGAGTCGCCCAATTCTTTTTCTTGGTTATTTTTCCTTTTCTTAAGTGAAAGACTGGTTTGGAAGTGGTGCAGTTACGAGAAAACTGATTTGGACATTGAAAGTCCTAAATCGGGAAAAAACACCTTGATTCAAAACCGTCGGAAACATTTCAAGAAAAATAAAGGATCATCATCATCAAAGCTTTAATTTAATCATTTGAAGTCGGCTACATAAACTTTTAGTAAGACCAAAAATCAGCATATATTTTCTCACTACTTTTATCTATGTCCTTCAAAAAAATTAAAAATTAGAAGATTTGGACATTGAAAAAACACACCTTGATTCGAAACCGTCGGAAACATTTCAAGAAAAATAAAGGATCATCATCATCATCATCAAAGCTTTTATCTTAATTATTTGGAGTCGGCTGCATAAACTTTTAGTAAGATAAAAAATCAATATATCTTTTTTTACTACTTTTATCTATGTCCTTCAAAAAAAAATTAAAAATTAAAAGATTTGGACATTGAAAGTCCTAAATCGGGAAAAAACACCTTGATTCAAAACCGTCGGAAACATTTCAAGAAAAATAAAAGATCATTATTATCAAAGCTTTATCTTAATTATTTGGAGTCGGCTACATAAACTTTTAGTAAGATCAAAAGTCAACATATCTTTTTTCACTACTTTTTATCTATGTCCTTCAAAAAAATAAAAAAAAAGAATATAAAATATTAGAGATGAGGGTTGAGGGTGATTCTTATTTCAAATTATTCTTTTTGGTTATTTTAAGAATTCAAATTTTGGGACCATCCAACCAGGGATTCAAGACAGATTGAACCTGTTCCTATTTTTAGTATTGCTTTTATTAAAAAACAGTCAAGGCCCATCATAAGGCTCGCAAATAGGGCTACCACCGGATCAGTTTTGTCCCAGCTGGTAAGGCCCAACCCGAAAATTATTATTTTGGGCCAGGTCCGGCCCTGCCAGCAATGAAATGTTGGGCCCAGCCCAGCCCGGCCAAATTATTATTATTATTATTATTTTGAAAAAATTATTATTATTATTATCATTTGGTGGAACACTCCTTGAATTTGTAAGACCATATATTACGAATGTAAGAAGAGACACTCATAAGCATCCATTAATCTCAACACACGAGGAAAAAAAAAACAAAAGAAGCGAGAATTTTTTCCAATTCCACACACTCAGTTTCTCCTATATTACAATTGTTATTTTAACTTTGGTTGACCATTGGGCCCGACCTAGAAGTAATCTCTTAAAGCCGGCCTGAATTATCTGTTATTCAAATTAAACTCTAAAATTTTGGTGGCTTTAAAAGATCCTAGTGTAAAAAAACAAAAAAAATTAGCCAAGAAAATCTTCCAATTACACCAATCGGTTGACATGTTTTCAGGTCTGCAAGGCTTTGGCCGAGCAAACTTACATATGAGCTACCAAGCACATTTACCCACAAAGAGAGAGAGACTTATAAATAATTGTCCAGATAGATCAAACGACAACATCAAACACCAAATTCTCTCTAACTGTTAATGAGTGAGAGTCATTATGTACAAGAGGAAGATAAAAATTCCACTTTTGATATCAACCATGATCATATTTCAAGCACCATAGGACAAAAATAAGAGGAAAAAGATAAAAAAATAATCCTACTAATAGAAAATGATTCCTCAAAAATCAGCGATGCTCGAAAGAATAGATAACAAAGGCAAGATGCTCAAAATCCTTTCCTTCCACAAATTCTAATAATAGATGAATATCTCAACATGTTTGCCAACAAGGGTTTTAATGGATGAGGACCTCAAAGTTCCGAAAGTGGAAATTTTACTGGTAGGGGCTACTGACTGCATAAAGACCTCTTACTGCTGCATCAAAGATCTCAAATGACTTTCAAAGAACCAACTGAGCAATAGAGACCCCCTCATTACCCTAACCTTTCAGCTATCTATTCCCTCTTTATGCCTTTTGCAATCTTAATGATGTCCGGAATAACCATTCCTAAGAAACTTAAGAAAGCATTTCGCTCTAACGTATACATTATCCACCAATCGACAACTGACAATTCAATAAAATATTCACATAAACTAGGACAATTGCATTACAAATGTAATTTACAAGGTTTCCATTCACAACATGATTATATTCGATCTATAAGAAAAGCAAATACAATTCACGAAATAATCTTAACCAGTGTCGGAAAAATCTAGCGGTTCAAATTCTAATCACCTGGTTAGTGGCTTGATCCGGTTTCGGCCGATTTTCGTGAACCGACCAAGTATTTTAAAAACATTCAAAAATAATTATATAACATCCTAAAAATAAGAGATTTTATTTATAATGCATTTTTAATGTTTTTCATAACTTTGGCAAATATTGGAAATTGTTTTGGTCATTAATACTTAACTTTACATTTTTCCATGTTTTTTTAAAAAATTCAAAAATACCCCTAGACACAAATCAATTATTTAAAATCCATTTTTTAATTAACTTTCAACTTTATTTAGATTTGCTTTGTTTTAAACGTACTTTTCATATTTTATTAAATTTTTTATCTTTTTTAAATACTTTCTTGGCCGCCCAAGACTTGCCCGATTAGGCTGGTGGAACCGCTTCTGACCCCATGTCCAGTTAACCGCTCCAATTCAATATTTCTTACACTGATGTTAACCTCACAACAAGACTATATTCGATCTATAAGAAAAGCAAACACAATTCCAAAATTAATCTTGAACTAGTTATCACCGAAAAACAATAAAATAAAGGAAAATTAATAGAGAAGAAGAAGACAAACAAAACACCTTTGCACCTCCCACAGAGCGGTAGAGGTTTAGGTCACACAATAACTTAAATCCCCATTTTCCCCTATTTTAAGGGTAAAAAAGACAAAAAACACCCTTGGACGGCCGTCCAAGGTTGGGCACTGGGCGCCAGCTTAGGCGGGTCCCGAGCGTCCGCCTACGTGGGTCCCATGTGCCTAGGTGGCCGCCAATGGACTCCTCGCCCAGGACTCCCGCCTAGGCCTGGACGATGTGCCCAAGCCCATTGGACCGCCTAGGCGGTCTGCTTTTTGAAACCATGATCTACAGTAATAGCACATAATTTATTGTCCAAATTCCAATAAAAAAATATATCCTTCAATTGCATTCAAGATAACTAAACTTGTGTGCAGATAAGGTACAAATTTGATGTTTATGATCTTTTTTCTTAAAATCCAATCACTCTCTATATAATGCACCGTGAGACACATATATCCAAGAGATTGATTATATGTCCAAAGGTAAGTGGTAAGATTCACTTCCATTTGGTCTTTCTAAAATATTAAAAAGTATTTTTTCCCTCTTAATATAGAGCGATGCAATCATTATTTATTGTAGTTTGTCTCACTATAGTAAACTTGGATTGAAGGGTCTTAACCGATTCTCTAAAATCATGGTGCTCAACCATACAAAATGAGTACTCTTGAACAATAACCATCTTTGCAAGAGGTTTATAACTAACGTCTTGATCAAACTTTTCAAGCTCCCCAACTAATAATTGTTGCAAATCCTGATATGGATGCTTAGGACAAACCTTAATATGACGGCTAAGGTGGGTTGTATCATCACTAGTATTTGCCACAAAAACATGATTACAATATTTACATATGGCTTTTCTAGTTCCATCTCATTTAGTTGCTAGGTAAAATCGTTCCAAAGTTTAGATCTTAACTTTCTTCGAGTTGGAGATGTTGGAGCCGATTGGCTTTCTAGGCGTTTTCATTTTTACTCAATTCAGACATTTTTAACAATTAACCTGTAAACCGACATAATGATGCTAATTCTTATAAACTCTTTATTTTTTCTCAAACTGTGCAACCAAAAGAACAAGTAAACTAAGTAATGAGGTTTGGAAGCATTCATATGAGTGTGTGTGACCACAAACATAGTACCATAACTTTATGATTACTTCAAAAAAAAAAAATTGGATTTTGAGTTTTTATTTTTATTTTAAACTTTAGGATTCATCTAAATATAACATTATTATTATTTTCAAAGAAAAAAAAAGGTTTTTGAGCTGTTAAACATCTAGATATTTCCCATGAAAAATTGGATGCTTCTTTTCTTCTTTTTTGACCAAGATCAATAAATTTATTATAATTTACGGAAAAGAGATTACATCATCATTAACTAAAAGGCTACGAATAGAAATTCCCCCTTTAGCAAGGGTTTCGGTAATAGCATTAGTCACCCTGTAAACATGAGCAAATGACACCATTACATTGTCAACCAAATCCATCACCTCCCGCCACAAAGCTCAAAGTTCCCAAGGGACTCTCTGCTCCTTCTTGATCTTTTTGTTAAGCATGCAGTGGGTGAATTTTTTTTCTTTTGAGGTTGGTTGTTAGGTTCTAAAGTTAGCATCTCCAAAATTTGGGATCTAAAAGTTTTTCGGACATAAGTTTTGGCCAAGGGAGCAGATGGATGGCATACTCTTTTAGAAATAGGAAATCTTTTGGGTTTGGATGAGCATGTATGTGATGCTCCTGTGTGAGCATACTATATATTTACTCCCTCAGACAAAAGATTTACTTGGGAGTTTTTTATTTTTTTTTGTTGCAAATTTTGGGATCTATCTAATGCAATTATTTTCAAAAAAAAAAAAAAGGATTTTTGAGTTCTTGAACATCTGGATCTTTCACTTGTAAAATTGGACGGTTCTTATGCAATCTTGGGATGCCTTTTTTTAAGGCATGTAGAGAGAGAATTTTTATTTTTCTTTGTGGTTGGTTGTCAAGTTCTGGAGATCACATTTCCAAAATTTAGAACCTAAAAAATATTTCCTTGCAGAGGCGTTGACCGAGGGAGCAGATGGATGGTGTACTCCCATAGGAGGTGTTTAGATGAGCATATATACTATATTACTATTCTTCTACATAAGCATATTATACGTTTACTCCCTTGGGCAAAAGATTTAATTGAGATTTTTTTTTTTCTTTTTGGGGAATTTTAGATCTATGTAAGTGTAACTATATTATTAAATTCAAAAAAGAAGAAGAACGATTTGGAGTTCTTAGACCTTTTAGATCTTTCCCTTGTAATATTGGATGGTTTTTGTGCAATCTTAGGATGCCTTTGTTTTAGGCATATAGAGAGATTCAATTATTATTATTATTATTATTTGTTGGAGGTTGGTCACCAAGTTCTATTGATCACATCCCAAAATTTGAAATCTAAAAGACTTTCCTAATTTAAGTTTTACCCGAGGGGGTAGACAGATTGTATACTCCTATCGGAGTACAAAATCTTTTGATGGTTTAGATAAATTTCTTGAAGAGATTCATCAATATAAAAGAGTTTTTTAGAAAGTAAAAACTGCTTTATTGCTAAAACTGCTAATATAACCACATGGCTTGACCCCTAAAATGATATTCCCCTAAAATTTTCAGTTTTCAATCTTACCAAACAAAGCTAATAGCGAAAATCAATCAGCCAAAGATTAAAATCTTAAGTCTTTAAAGATTCCTTTGGTAACCCCATTTTGGCCAATCACTAACCCACCCTCTGTGCTTTCACATGTTCAAAGAGAATCAACATCACCCTCTACACTACTTGGAAAGCATCGCCTCACCCTAAAAAACAAGAGAACAACCATTCTTGTCATAAGAGAAAAAGACCAGGGCAATTCATTCAAGGGAAAAGTTTATATAGGGCCGAGGCTCTAAATAATCACATTAGAGCCTACATCCAAAATTTCACTAGAAGAGATTGTTTTGATGCTCAAATATTCTCAAATTGATCATCTCCATATCAAGATGCATGGACATGAGAAAAAAAATGAATTTCAACTTCTGAAAAATAATGTATTTTTTAATGTATTTTTTACTGTCATTTTCTTAGATTTTCAAGTTTTCATAGATCTATTGATCTATAATATTTTTGAAGCTTTAAATTTTATAAATAAAAATAAAAATATATTTTAAGGCTATCATAAAGATTGTCAATATTGAAACCACATTTCTCTACTCTATTTTACGGTAGGCTCTAATTTGATTGTTTAGAGCTTAGGCTCTATACAAACCGTACCCTTCATCCAAATTGGTCTTTGCACACTTACGCTCCAATACTTTTTTGAACACTAATTGGAAAAAGTATATATGTGGTCGTAAGTTTAGAAGTAAGGTGTACCTTAAGAACCAAGCATAAAAGAGTGCTTTGAAGTTGAAAAACATTTTCAATTGATGATCTTCACCTTGAGATGCATGGATGTATAAATAAATAAATAAATAAAATCAAGTTTTTAAATATAGAAAAGTATACGATGAGAATATTTATTTTTACAACAAAGAGGTCACAATCATTCTTGTGCGTCAAATTTTAAATCCGATAGTTATAAGTGTAAAATTTTTTTAACTTTGTGACACACTTTAAGCCATTCAATTTGACATCAAAGAGCTAAGAGTGATTATGATCTCATTGTAACAATAATAAATGGTTTCATAGTATACAATCTTTTTAAATATGTACATCTTGCAACAAGTTATCCTAATCGTCTATTTTTAAGATTTTTAAATATACAATATTTTTTATTTTTTAATTTTATAATTAAAATTAAGCATGGACTTTCAAGCCTTTGATAGGATTTTTAATATTGAAATTGCATCCAAATTTTAGAGGTATGCCTTTGCTTATACTATAGAGGGTTGGCAATCTGGCACATTTTCCTTTGCAAGGGGGGAATCGCAGAAGGAAAACATTTATAACGTTTATATAAGGATGCTATCTTATAATGTAGAGCTATTTATGTCCCTTCATCAGAAAAGGTAATTTTTATATTGAAAATTTTTTTTGTTGATTATATCGACATATATGACTATGAAAAATAAAAAGATTTTAAGTTTAAAAAAGAATACATTTTACAATATATTATCTACACCGTCTATTTTCAAGATTTTCATATGTTTATAGATCTATTTGATTTTAACTATTTTAAAAATTTAAAATTTATAATTAAATATAAAAATAAATTTTAAAATAAATTTAAAAACATTTTACATCAAAATTATATACCATAATAAAATTTATAACCATGATAAAATTTGACGGGCAAATTTGACGGGGCACCTTCCTGTAGAGCTACGGATGCATCCGTATGTGAATTACATTCAATAATTAAAGTGTTCTTGTGAGATTTCCTTAAAAACCATAGGACCACAGTTGTCCACATGTCACTCTGGAACTCCCACTCTCAAAGCGCCCAGCAGCGGCAGATAATGTTTGGTTTTTCGCTGTGAAACTCAGTCCCTGCTGCAATTCTAGAGAGAGAAAGTCTATGTGACTATGCATATATAGGCAGAGAGAGACTGTAGAAGCTTGCACAGAGAGAGAGAGAGAGAGAGAGAGAGTTTCTCTGAGTTATAGCAATGGTGGAGGGAGAGAAGGTGGAAGATGGGGTTGTGATAGTGGATCCAAAACCTAAGAAGGGGTTGATTTCGAAGGTTTTGGATGGCGTGGAGAAGTTGATTGTATGGGCCATGTACGATTCTTCGAAGCCGAACTACTATCTCTCCGGGAACTATGCACCAGTTTCAGTGGAGACGCCCCCTTGTCAAGACCTCATTGTTAAAGGATATCTACCGGTTAGTGACTCTAATTAAATGAATGTTATATGTGCTAGGTTTTTTATAGGAATTTAGCTTTTGATCGTTAATCGGTGTTGGTATGATATTTTAGTTTGCAGGTTTAGCACTAATGTTGGGATATTTCTGTTTTTATTTCCGTTTTCATTATTTCCTTTTTCTTCGTTTATTTGTAACTCATAATCGGATTTGGTTTTGTTATTTGTGATTTTTGTTGGAAATTCAGGTGTTCCATCTTCTTTTATTTTATTTTTACAATATTTTTGGAATTTATTTATTTGCGGAATGCCGGATTTTCTGATTTATTTCTCCCACAAATATTTGGTATTTTCCATTATTGTACTTATTATTTTTACATATTCTAGGTTTTTTTTTGTTTATTCATTTTAATTTTCTGTACCTAGCTAATTTAATTTCTTTTTAGTTTCGCTTTTTCGGTGTTGGTCCAACTCCTATTTGACATTAAAAATTTTCGTTCCTAAAATTGGGAATGTAGATGAAAATGTTTGGTGATTTATTATTACGTTTTATCTTATATTTTTACATTGTAATTTTGCATTTGAGTAATGGAAATTCAGTCTTTCTTTTCCTTTTTAGTAATTGTAGGATTTTCTGAGAAAGTTCAATTTTGGTTTTTTATTTCTGATTTTGTGGGAATTCAGACTCTTTCATCAATGATCTCATTGCGTGAGGTTTTTTTTCTTTTTGCTAATGATATATTTTTTAAAGAAAAATTCCTACAGCATCTTAGATCGAGTTTTCCTTTATTTCTTCTATAATTGGGAAATTTCTGTTGTTTTCTTTTTTCTTGAGAATAATTTTCCTATATTGGGTTGCTTTCTTCTCCCCCTTTTCCTCGTCCTACCGCTTCTCCTTGTCTGTGTCCTCCTCCTCTCTCTCTCTCTCTCTCTCATCTGTCTGTAAATGAGTTATGAAGACGCTTATACGAGTGTTAGTGTCGGTTATGCATGTCAGAAATGTGAACACCAAAAGTTTAGCCTTTTAGAAAGACATGTGCCCATACATCATTTAGGAAGGTGGGATTTTAGGTGACATCAGTACCTTCATATTAACATTTCAAAATTAAAGGTTAAGGAGAATTGTCTAAGTTCTTAAAGTCTTAGACGGAGGTGTCGTTTCTTTGGCTTGTCAACACATGCTAGGAATCACATGAGTGTCCAAGTGACATAGCTGAATAGCTATCCTTTTGTGTGTGTGTGTATGTATTTTCTTTTTCTTTTTTGTGTGTGTGTGTGTATTTTCTTTTTCTTTTGTGTGTGTGTGTGTTATTTTCTTTTTTCTTTTTTTTGTGTGTGTGTGTGGGTGGGGGGGTAGGGGGGGGGGTAGGGGGTGGTCGGGTCGTGGTAGGG
>NW_006499728.1:6663083-6686497 GCF_000471905.2 Amborella trichopoda | reverse complement strand
GTGTGTGTGTTGTTATTTTCTTTTTGTTTTTGTTGTGTGTGTGTGGTGGGTGGGGGGGGGGGAAGGGGGGTGTGGGGGACCTTGTGGGAAGAGGGGAAGAGATCTCAAAATTTTGTGCAAGCCCTTGGAACTTCTTCAAATGAACTCAAATAAATTAAAGTCTAAGTTTATCTCTGAAGACCTCTTACCTTGAGATGATTAAGTTGAAAATATGTAATTTTCTGGGTGATTTCACTTGAACAGGATTGCTTGAATGGGGAGTTTGTTAGAGTTGGTCCCAATCCGAAATTTGCTCCTGTGGCGGGCTATCACTGGTACTCACCTTTTCTTAGCTTTAAGAATTTTACACGCACGCACATGCATGTGTATTTACATGTATGCATGCATGTAACGTGCAAATATGTGCATGTATGGGTGTGTATATCATGTCTGCGTGCTTCAATGTGCTTGGCCAGTAATAAAAGGACCTCTGAACTTTGAAGCAGTGAAGCATACGTAATGACATTTTCTTGCAAATAAACTGAAAAAATTTACTATCTCCTTGGCTTTTCCCTCCTTTTTTACCTTATTGGTATCTGTGCAAGCTTTTCTGTTTGATTAGTGAAACTATTTTTTATACTAACATGATATTCATTCTATTTCATTTCTTAGTAGTACATTATTTTTGTTTATAGTCCAATCAAGTCCATTTTAAATTTTAGATGATAATACACTTCATGGTTTTGCATGATTTTAAAAATGGCCAGGCTGTTCCCTCTCTTTCAATACTGTTCCCTCTCTTTAAATAAATGCTGTTCACATTGGACCTTATGTATGTCAAAAGAGCCTGGCGTTTATTGCTTGACACCAATTGTCTTACTGAGAGTCGATTACAATGATTTTTTCTTGTAAAACTGATAAAAGAAAAATAAATCTGTTCAAGCTTACAATAGACATGTTCTTTTGTCTTCCTATGTGCAGGTTTGATGGAGATGGGTGCGTATCTTCTTCTTATACCCCTCATCCTCAACTGCATTTTGGTTAAGGTTGCTTTTGTGCTACATAACTGATTAGCTGCGGTGATGAGTTCTCTTTAGACTTCTTACTGTTGACAACAACTGTTACTTTAAAAAGTATAATGTTTCGAAATGCAACATATGGAGATTGTGATTTCATGTATATATAGACTTCCTTGTACTAAATGGATTACTCAAAAGAGCTGCAGAATGGTGCATGGCATGAGAATCAAAGATGGCAAAGCAGCCTATGTTTCACGCTTTGTTAAGACATCACGCCTTAAGCAAGAGGAGTTCTTTGGACGAGCTAAATTTCTGAAGGTAACCATGTATTTCATTAACTTTTGAAGACAGGCAATAATTTAAGGCAACGCTATTTATGCCTCAACATTACAGTATTCCTTCGACACCATTTGGGATTATTTGGGGTAATAATTAGGCGTAGTATTGGAAACCATGATCAGATTTGATTAGTTTTCTCACATACAATATCATTCCGCTCTGCTAGATTGCAAACTATCACTCATTAAACAGGATCATTCATCTTTCTTAGTTGCTCTTGGGATCTCCATGCTATTATTTAAAGATAATATGATATCCTTGGCTTAGTGAGAGCAGGTTACATTGATTTTTTCTTGTAAAACTGATATCAGTTAACACTTTCAAATTGAGCTGCAAGTTATCAAATAGTCCAACTTTGGCTTGGATCAGTTTCGTTGGTTCAATCAAAATAGGCTTTCAACTTTAAAATTTGCATCTCTGCCAAATCTGTTTATGTCCTCCTATTAAATTCTTCTGATTTAAATCTTTCCTTATTTTTCTATGCATATTTCCTTCACTAGTTCATATACATCGAGTTTGCACTGTCATCTTGATTTAAAAGCATAATCTAATTTTGGGTGTCATAGATAATTCACTTGTCAAGAAATAATGAGGGAACTTGCTTTGATATGGATCAAACATTCTCTTAATCTGCCACCATCTAAATCCATTTAAAAGTAATACAATAAAGTTGTGATTTATGCAGATTGGAGACATCAAAGGTGTCTTTGGACTTTTCTCTGTATACATGCAGGTGCTTTGTTCAAAATTGAAAGTCCTAGATATTTCATATGGAACTGGAACAGGTAAGTCAACATTATACATTATTTGAGTTCCATAAATCTCTTCAATTACATATACCCCCTTACCTAAAAGATCCTACAATAGGACCCGGAACAAACTTTATTTCACACGAAGATATACTTTATTTCACACGAAGATATCCCTTGACTTACCCTTTGCATCTAATCCAACCACCAACTCCTCCCCCCAGCCCCTTCCCCACACATTCCCTGCTCAAAAAAGCAAAAGCTGCCTTTCCCCACCCCCACCCCAATCTCTTGCTTCCCCCCACCCTGAGTGAGACTCAAAAATTCCCTCAAGTCAGTTCGGAACTGGGAGTGCCAAACTCTTGGGTTAATATTTATTTATTTATTTATTTAAGGACATTTTGTCCTAGATTGCCTGAACATTTCACTTAGTGTGCTAGATGCAAAGAAAAACAGTGTCGAGGGATTTGATGCAAAAGAAAAAATGTCAAGGGGTCCCCATCTATAGGATCTTTTAGGTAGAGGGTATACGTAGTATCCCCTTTACTTTTACTTTTTTTCTTCTTCTTCTTCTTCTTCCTCTCTTTTTTTTTTTTAAATTTAAGTCTAGCTTAGGACTCTCTAGGAGGTCTTTAATCCTTCGTGTGCCAATAATTTGGTGCATCCTTTATTGTCTCGTAGCATTCCTTATTTTTGCCTCTTAGGATTGGCTCTTCAGTTGTTAAATTATCTTTTGTGATCCAATGCCAGGGAATACAGCTCTCATTTTTCATCAGGGGAGACTTTTGGCTCTCTCAGAAGCAGATAAACCATGTAAGTTACTGCTTGACTTTTGGCTTCCTTTTCATGTGAAATTGAAGCCCAATTTTTGAAAGAGTTAGTAGACATGACATTTTTTGAAAATATAACTAGCAATGACGGGACGGTCTTTTTCCAGAAGAATGAACTATGCAAATGGTATCTTAATTGGCAATTAGAATCATTTTGTCTCAAGATATTAAGTCATCAATATATAGTTCCCAGTTGCTGCTATTAAACAAAATGCTAGCGATGGTGTTGTGTATGACTTGTGTTTAGATGCCAGTCATTGTCATCTGATTGGGTACACTTTTGCTTGTTGTTCGGAATATGTTTAATGGCCTCCATTGGCATTTTGGTCATTAAAATATATATAATATACAGAAAAGCTAAACATATAAATTGGATTGGTGGGCAACTAAACTGGATTTGCATCCTTTTAATGTACAAAAAGGTGAATGCTTTTTTACACTGCGAAAAGTAAACCCAAATTAACCAGCTAACCAAATCTAGTCATATGTGTGCTTAGCTTTCTGCGACTCTCTCAGTTGTGTAATTAGGAAGCAAGTAGCTGTAGAATCCTGATACCCTTGAGAGTCCATGATGCAATTGAACTATGGGAATGTCTATTACTCCAAGGGGCTGTGCGAGACTATTGTTTACTGGTTCATTAAAATCCAATGATATGATAGAAGGTGATAAAGAGACGGTGGGACCACATGATCCCAATGGTGGGTCTCTCTCTAAAAGGTTGCCCATCATTTCACCAGATAGTGATAACCCCAGTGGACTATGGTTTTCTACAGAACAATGGATTATAGTATAGTTTCTTTTAACTATTTGTTGATGATGCGGATCAAGGTCACTATGGTCACTTTTGAACGTCCCTGTCATTTTTATGGAGCTGGTTCCAAATATTTTCCACTGTGTACAGATGTAATTAAGGTTCTTGAGGATGGTGATCTGCAAACAATTGGGTTATTGGACTATGACAAGAGATTGCAACATTCCTTCACAGCTCACCCGAAGGTTGATCCTTTCACTGGTAAATTCCCATCTTGGAGAACCCAATGCAACAGTTATATATATTTGATTTGTTAAACGAGATGCAAGATTGTTACAAATGGAATACTGATAGGAGAATGCACATGAAAGAAAATGTTGGTTGCTGTTAACTAAACAAATCCTCTTTTTTTTGTTTTTTTTCCAGGGGGTGGGGCAGGGCATACAAAATGAAAGTTTTTTTTTTAAAAAAAGTACTGCAACGCATCCTTGGTGACATCAGTATTTAGAAAAGGAAAAATTTGCTACATTTAATTTTAGAAAGTGCACATACAAGCTAACGAAAAAGGATATGGGTGCTGACTTTTAGCAATCTTGGATGCAGGAGAAATGTTTACATTTGGGTATTCACATACGCCACCGTATGTTACATATCGTGTGATCACTAAAAAAGGTGTGATGCTTGATCCGGTTCCCATAACGATATCAGACCCTGTCATGATGCATGATTTTGCCATCACTGAAAACTATGCGATCTTCATGGATCTGCCTCTGTACTTTCGACCAAAGGTGTGTCATTTTTTATGGAAAGATGCTTTCTGCTTAATTTTCTGAAATTAATAGGATATCAGTTACAACTATCTTTGTTTTTTTATGGCATAACATCATCATAATTTTCCTACAGCCAATTCCTAAATAGTAATGTCTGAGTTCAAACCCACAGCCTCTATGTTGGTACCACCTTCTAGATATGAATCAGATCAAACTTTGAGTATTTCCTTTTTTTCCGACATTTTGATAGGTAAAGACGGCTTCGAACCCATAGCCAATTTTGCAACAACAGACCCTTTTAATTGAACCATGGGCTCCAAACCAAATTTGTTTTTCTTTTATATTTGTTTGCAAAAAAATGTGGGAAACAAAATTACTGTCAAGTAGTTTTATCTTGCATCTTTCATGCGAAGAGAAAGCTCTGAGTTGAGAGTTAGAAGCATCTGGAGTGAAAAACACAATTAACAGGGGGTTGACAGTTTCTCTCAAAAACAGGAGGTTAACAGTACTTATACCATGTCCTCTAACACATTTGACATGCTTGAACAATAAATCATGTTCACTAGTTGTCATTTTCCAGGAAATTTTGGATTTCTTTCGATGGTGGAAAGTATTTTCTCAGTTATGTGTTTTTACTCTAGGGGTCTTAGCAGCATTTTTAACCATCATATTTTCTTTAGTAATTTCCCTGTTGCACCATGAAATTTATCCAAAATATGTGTGTTTATTTGAGTTGTTTTGTGCCCTTTGTAGCATCTGGGCTATAAGCGACTCTAATCAACTGCTGGTTTTGTTCTTACATGTTAGGGAAACACTATTGTAGTTTGAGGGGCTCCGGAAAATCACTTTTTATTGATGTTAAACATATGGAAATTGATGGAGAGAATGGGACCTATTAGAGAAAGACATGACCCATGTTGGGTCCCACTTCCTCTCCATCCCCATCCTTCGTTTTGTTTGACAAAGGGCTGGCTATGTTTTAGTCTATCGGATGTTAATATTCTTTCCCATGTTATGTTGTGGTTTTTTAGTAATTCAACATTGGCCATTGCATATTGTATCACCTGATGCTTATTATATTTAAATGAGCATGGAATTGCGTATCTTCTTTCTTTTCCTGTCTAAACTGGAAAGGGTAGGCAATATATTGGAGCTTTCTCCATTTTGTTCTATAGAGTGTTTGGATTATTCTATTCTATCTCTTGCTCATATGTGTGCCATTGTTTTATCTGTCCGGTTATTCCCTGTCATTTACATCTATTGTACTTATGTTTACTGTGGATTGATTACTTTTTTATTGCAAACATATTGGTGGTTTGAAACACCTATTTCAGATTCATCAGGAGCTGCATTGGACTAGAATTAGGCATGTAGTAATGTTAAGGCTCTCCAATTAATAAAATCGATACCATTCTTCGTTTTCAGGACATGGTAAAGGGGAAGCTTGTTTTCACGTTTGATAATACAAAGAAGGCTCGTTTCGGTGTACTTCCACGATATGCAAAGGACGAACTTCAGATTAGATGGTTCGAGCTTCCAAACTGCTTCATATTCCATAATGGTGAGAGTGTATTTCTTCTATCTGGATTCTTGGAACCCTGGCTTTGACACATCTTGAGCATAGGCTTGGTTCTTGGTCTTAAATCAGTCTTGTCCGAATTTGCGTGAAGGTTTTCTTAAATAACAATACCTGACATCATGGGAAAAGCATTATATACATATATATGCATTAGAGATACATACACATATACATACATACATACATACATACATACATACATACATATGTGTGTGTGCGTGTGTGTGTGTGCATGTGTGTGTGTTTTATTATTTTTTCTCTTTTTTGTATTCTAAATCACTGTAGGTGGGTGGAAGTGTCTAGATCCAATTTCATCCTTCTAAGTTATGCTAATGTGAAGGTAGAATTAGATCATACTGTATACCCTAGAGTTTGTCATGATGCTTAACAGCTTATCATCCCAATTTCCCACTATACTCTTGTCATGAAGATTGAGGAAGATGTGCTTCTCGAGTCGATAATGCATGAGAATGGAGAGATTGAGGAAAATGTAGCACAAAAAATTATAGCTGGGTGGGCGAAGTGGACATGCTCTTCCAGAGTTATATGTGATCGTGGCATACAAACGAAACTGAGGGGGAAGTTTTATTGGCCACCTGTAAGACCAACCATGGTTTATGTGACTGAATTTTGGGCAGTCAAGAAATAACATATCCATAGGATGAGTGTAGCTGAGATAAGAATGTTGAGATGGATGAGTGACAAGGCAAGAAAAGATAGAATCCGGAATGAGTACATCAGAGGGAAATTAGGGGTGGCTCCAATAGGCAATAAGATGAGGGAAAGTAGACTTAGGTGAGCTAACCATGTGCAGCGTTGACCTAGAACATCGGTGAAGACAGGCGATTTGGTTCGAGTGGAAGGCTCTTAAAGGGCAAGGGGAACCAAATAATTGGGATAAGGCTCGAATGATGATGATGATTCTTTTCATGAATATATAAATGTGGTTACAGATTTAATTATTAAGTGACTGGATTGTTGTCCCTTCTATTAAGATTCATGAGTATAAGCAATATGAAAAAACAATCATAGGTGTGTAAAGCTATCATAATCATAACAAAAGAGACCAAAATGCCCCTTATTGCAATATTATTAGTCATTTGAAACATTACTCAATTCCCGGTCACATTAGATAATCTAATGAGGAGGCTGCAATTTGACCGGTACTATATGCTAACATTAAGCAACATTGATGCATTTAAACCAAGGAAAAGAATAAGAAAATCCAAAAGTATATGGGGGAATCATCAAAAGCAAGCAGACAATAAGTTTTTAACTTAACAAAACTTGACAAATTACATAGAAAGTAACTACGAAAATTAAAATTGTTAACCAGAAGTTTAGAAGGCAAAGTTCCATTTGTGCAATTAAGCACATGAAAATTTGATCTTAGATGCAGGAGGATGAGAGTTAGAGAAGAATACTTGGACAGAAGGGTGCAAAGAATGAATACTTCAAAATAGTATGTAAAGAATTTTGACCCAAACTTACCCCCAAAATCCTCAAAACAGATAACCGTTATATCTTTTATCCAAGAATCCAAATTTATGAGACGCTGACTAAAATCTTTCAACACAAAAGTTAACACCATATCTTCATATGCCATATGCATTGATAATAAAATATAAAATTGATGGTGCGTTAAGTTGAATAAAGTAAATATCTTGTCTTGAATGCTTGTGAACCTGTATGAACAAACTTGTTGTACTCTTTTGACTTGGTTGACTCTCATCACTTGCTAGGTCGTGTTGGTGATAGTTTCTATTATCACTAACTGTACTGTGTTGGCCAATTTTGAGTCAAATTCCGTGGTTTTTTATTAATCCATGGTTTTAAACCAATTTAATGGTTATTTTGCGGATTTTTCAGTCATAAATAGCTACAAACTGGGAACTTCATGATCGTGCTTGATGTTTTAGAAACTTATACGTAATTGCATCTCTCTTGGCTATCCACTCTTCAACTTACAACCCTGGTTTGCTTAAACAGCCAATGCCTGGGAGGATGGCAATGAAGTTGTTCTGATTACTTGTCGTCTAGAGGATTTCGATATGGAACTTGAGACCAACTCTTCAAAAGATAAAGTGGCAAACTTCAAAAATGAACTGTATGCAAAATCTGAACTCACCTCTCATTCTTCTTTTTCACTTTTCATTTTCATTTTTCTCGTATTCATCCGAAGGAGTGTTGCTAAAAGTGTTTCTATCGTTCCTTTTGCTCAGCTATGAGATGCGATTCCATATGAAAACTGGTGAAGCTTCTCAGAGAAAACTATCAGAGTCTGCTGTGGATTTTCCTCGGATTAACGAAAATTACACTGGCAGGTGACTTCTCTACCATGTTGCTGCTACTGGTAAAATATTGATACGTCTTCTTTTAAGCAGTCTCAATATTCTAAAAAATAAAAAATAAAATAAAAATAAAAATAACGTGGATAAGAAAAACATGCAAAAGCTTTTATATATTAAAGGTAATAATAACTGAATTTGATGTTGTAATACTCTTGATTTGTTAGTGCTTCGATATATTGAATTCTAATGAATGTTACTAACTACAGGAAGCAGAGGTTTGTTTATGGGACTACTTTTGAGGGGATCACAAAAGTGAAAGCAATTGTCAAGTTTGATTTGCATGCTGAACCTGAGACCGGTAAAACAAGGCTTGAAGTAGGAGGAAATGTGCAGGGCATCTTTGAATTGGGCCCAAGACGATATGGTTCAGAGGCAATATTCGTGCCAAGGGAACCTGGAACCACCTCTGAAGAGGATGATGGCTATTTGATCTTCTTCGTGCATGATGAGAACACAGGGTACATGCTCTTATCTTTTGATGCTGACACTACTCTCTCTCTCTCTCTCTCTCTCCATAGTGGCTAATAGCTCTATGTTGGTTGTGGAATTTGTAGTGATCTCATGGTCTTCTCCTTTGATGTTTTGGTAAATATGGCCGTTCCCTTTTCTTCTGTGTTGGATTGGTATAAATTTTGGAGTACCTTGATGCTGCAGAAAATCAGAAATCAATGTCATTGATGCAAAAACGATGTCACAGGAGCCTGTGGCTGTTGTCGAACTCCCCAAGAGAGTTCCATATGGATTCCATGCCTTCTTTGTCTCTGAGGTTTGTAACCTCTCTCTCTCTCTCTCCCCCCTTCCTCCTTTGAGCCTGGGATTTGAACTTGCACTCTTCAGTTTTAAGCATAAGCTATCCGTTCCTCTCTTCCATTGCTTTCTCTATTTGTCTCGACTTTTTGTATGAACTGTTTTGACAAAGTTTTACTGGTTTCTGATCAGGAGCAACTTCGACAGCAAGCGTAGCTTTAACTATTATTGTAAGTATTACTACCTCCAAGTTGTATCCATTACAGTGTTTCAGGCACATTTGAGAGCGATTTCAGCTTATCCATCTTCTCCTAACTCTGTAAATCATAATAAAACAGGTCATGATAATGTACCCCAGGGATTATTATAATAGTAATTGCTAATAGCTGTGGAAAACATGGTCCCAAAATTGTTGAAAACATGCTTATTTCTCCAAATATATTAGGAAAATGTTATCTCAACATGATATAATTTGGACCTTTTGTGTTTGGGTCAAAATTTATTCTTGTCTTTATGTAGCTTGTGAGTTGAGTACTTTATGAACTTTCAATCTATTAGTAAGGCAGTATGAATATTTTGAAAATAAATGGGAAGAATAATTGTGCTAATTTGTTACTGATAATTCGTATCAGTTTAAGAAAGCCCTCTGCGAATTGTATGTAGGTATGGGTGGTTATGTTGTTAATAAAAAGAAATTTATAGGTGGTACAGCAAATGCATACAATTGGGGAGAATTTTCCCTTAAGCCATTAGTTTCCATTTTGGGAAATTTACAAATACATCTTATTTAATTTTTGATACTTAAAAATAGTCGTATGTATTTGCTATTTTACAATAAAACGTCTTCTTCTTTTTTTAATATAAAGTGGATTTTAGTTTTATCCCTTTTTTATATATTGAATTGTACTCAAATTTGGTACATACATACTTCTCGCCATGATATAGGGGTAGGTTATTAATTTTATTTATTGTAAATTAATTTTTTTATTTTTTATAGGCATATCATGGCGAGAAGTATGTACGCACTAAATTTGAGTGGAATTTGATGTATAAAAAAGAAAAAAGATTAAAATACACTTTATGTTCTAAAAAATGGGACTTGATTGTCAAAATGACATGCATAGGTTTATTTTCAAATATCAAAAATAAAATAGGATTTATTTATAAATTTCCCCTCCTTTTCTCTTTTCCTGAGAGCGATCGGGCAGGTTTCTCAAGGGTTTCTCCTTTTTCGTGTTGTGATTATTTTTCATTTAGCAATTGTTTTGGGTGAAAATTTCATAAAAATCATCATCTCCAGCAACCGGTGTAATCTTGTTGGGAATGATACTACCAATTGTTTGCAAACTTTTTGAGCTAATGCATGTCAGTGAAGCCCCAGCCTTAATTCTCTCTCACTAGTCGTGCCCTTTCTCTTCCCAAGTCAATCCTGGGCTGGGGTCGTGGTGGTAGCACCCACATCCTAATCACCACATGGTTTCCATTTCCACCACTAATATTTCAAAAAACTAACTCTGGTAAGGGCCCATCTTTCCCAATGAACTACCAAAAAACAAAAAAATTCCTCTCTAACCCTGCCTCTTCTCTCTCTCTCTTTCCAACTCACTCAAAAAACAATCCTCTCTAACCCTGCTGCTTCTCTCTCTTTTTAACTCACTCCTATCATCTTTCTTCTTTCTCTCTCCTTTCTCCCTCTAACTCCATTTTTTTAACCTTCTCATCACTCCCTCATTGTGCCCTCTCTATTTCTCTTTCTTTTAACCTTCCCATCACTCCCTCATTGTGCCCTCTCTATTCCTCTTTCTTTAAATGTTTAGTGCTGCCATCTCCTCTATGTTTCTCTCTCTAACGCTCGCTCTAACCATATGCAGTGTATATGATTCATTTTCTCTTTGAAAAATTGTCATTTCTATCTCTGGTTTCTTCCTCTCTTGGTGTCTTTCCGCTTTTAGTCCTCTCTCATCATACTGTCTCTCAGCTGTGAAGTCTGTGGTGCTTTATTAGAACACTAAATCTGATCCTATACATGAGAACTTTCTACATCATCATCATTACCATAAAAGCTTTTTTCTAATTAATTAAAGTTGACTTCATGACTTTTGGTACGTTATTTTGCTCTATTAAAAATCATACTCTCAGTGAGGCTTTAAGTCTTCATGGTTATACGAAAACTTTCATAAATTTATCAAGGAAGATGTTAGGGTGAGTCTATTTGTTCACAGGAAAAAATGAGTCCAACGGTCCAGATTGAATATGAGTCGATCTGACGATCACATATGTCCGATAGTGTTTTAATTTTAATTTTTTTTCTACAAATCCAAATCACTTGAAATTTGGAACGTGTACATAAAAAATAGTTGAATATTCGAAAAATATCAAAAAAATATTTTACATGAAATAAATTAATCAAAATACTCTCAAAAAGTTTTGAGGGTATTTTGGTTAATTTTTGGCGGATTATTTATTTTATATTTTTATTATGTGTGTCTTGATGAAAATAACACTTGTCTAAAATTTCAAATGATTTGGATTTGTAGAAAAAAAATAAAAATTCAAACACTATTAGACATTTGTGTTCATCAGATCGGTCCAGATTCAATCTGGATCATTGGATTTATACTATTTGGTCTAAATTCAATCTGGATCATTGAGTTTATACTATTCCATGAGCTAGTGAGCTCACCCAAGCTTTTTCTATTTATCAAATAAGTAATCCAGAATTCTAGTTGCCAATAGTTCTAGCTTCTAACGACTTAGAACCAAGTTTTAGGGGATCTCCAACTTCTAGTTACTAAATGTGCTTGAGAAGAATGTTACCGACTTGTGTCCATGTAACATGTAAGATCGATGGTCAATCCATATCAACTACCATAAGAGGACTGAGAGTTCATATTACTTGGAATATCATGCTTGCAGCATCATCTCAAAGACATATGGTGTACTTTCCGGAAATTTATGGTGGTTTGAAGCCCATGCATTGCACAAATATGCAAAGAAAATAAAAATACACAAATAAAACAAAGCATGCAATCAAATATAAGGCGTGAAAATTCTTGTTTTTGACAAGGTTAAACATAAAGGACACGGTTGGCATGCGGGCAACCCGCATATTGTAGAAATGCGATCCAGCTTGCATGAAGCAATTGTTCAAATGTAAAAATAAGGTCCACTCCAAGTTATACTGAAAGATATAGTTTCGGCGTTGAAACTTCTACAGTAGCTCTTGAAAATCTATTTTAACCTTCAATTATAAAATTTAAAACTTTATAAATAAAGCCGATCTATACGCACTTAAAAATCTTGAAAATGAATGGTCGATGCAATATTTTTAAGCCTTAACACCATTGTTCAAAAAAGCGGACCGCCCAATGCCCAGGCAGTTCAAAAGGCCTGGGCGCATCGCCCAGGCCTAGGCGGTGGTCTCTGGGCAGCCGCCCAGGGCATGCACCCCACCCAGAGGCGGAATTTTTTTATTTTTTTATTTTTCCATTTTTTTCAAAGATATAAAAGTTAAGAATGATGGCTTTTAGGTTCATTTGAACCCTAAACCCACCAGAACCCCTTTAGAGTAACAGAAACCTCCAAAAAACTACATTTCATTAGATCAAATCATCGAAGTGTTTTTCAAAGTTGGAGTTCAAGCAACCAAAGTAAGTGTATTTTTTAGATTGCTTGTTTTATTTTGAGATGTCTTCGTCAAGAGTTAGTTGGAATGGAGATCTTAGTTGGAAATATGGATACAACTCGAATCCAAATGACAAAAATTGCTTTAGATGCAATTTTTGTGAAAGAAATACAAAATGAGGCATAAACTGGCTTAAGAAACAGCTTGTCGGTATTAAGGGGGATGTTGCCTCTTGTAAAAATGTTCCTGAAGCTATCAAGGAGGAGCTTAAGCAATTTTTAAGTTATGAAAAAAAAAAACAATAACAAAATCCTTGTTATAGATCTATTTCTGCTACTCCTAAGAAAGTGATCCGGGTTGGAAATATGGGTACAATCTAAAACCAAATGATAAAAATTGTATAAAGTGTAATTTTTGTGAAAAATATACCTATGCATTATTAGCCGATTAAAAAAATACCTTGCTGGTGTTCGAAGTAATGTTGCTTCTTGTACAAAGGTTCTTGAAGCAGTTCAAGATAAGATTAGACATCTTCTGGATTTTGAAGAACCAAAAAATGATGAAAATAAGCATTATTCTATGGAAGTATCTTCTCCAGTTTTTAGTCGGAGTGGTGATCCGAGTTGGAAGTATGGTGATAACCCGAATCCAAGTAATAAAAATCGTATTAAATGTAATTATTGTGGAAAATATACTAATGGGGCATTTACCGGTTTAAAAAACACATTGCCGGTATGACGGTGGATGTTGCCCTATGTAAAAATGTTCCTGAGGCTACCAAGGCGGGAGGAAATTATACAATATTTGAGTTCAGAGAAGCGCAAATAAAAAGGGAGAGCAGCCAAGACTCATAAGGCCTCATATGCACAGACTGCACATACTAGTAAGAGGATGGTAGAAAAAGAGGAGGAAGAGGCAGATTCAAAAGTAACAGAGGACGAATGTTATATTGAAGAAGGCTATGACTTTGATGATGATGACCTCAACTCTGATGCATATGACGAGGCTTGCCCTATTCACATTCCTTTTGATGATTGATTAAAGACTCTTGCCTCTTGGTACTGAGTGTTGAGTCTGTTGACTGTTGTGTTGAGTCATGAGTGTTGACTTTTGTTAGACTGTATATTTTCTAAATTTCTGTATATTTCTATTGTGTTGAGTGTTGAGTCTGTCGACTTTTATATCCTACACTTGTATGGTCTTACAGTTTACTTTTTTAACAATATGGATTATCAAAAAAATTTTCTCGACTTCTATTTATTTATTTATTTTTTTTCAACTTGGAATATGGTATATTGGGATTTTTACTTTTTTTTCAATTGGGCAGCCGCCCAGGTTCTGGGCGCCCACCTAGCGCTTTTTGATACACTGCTTAACACACACCCACACATACCCACACTCATATCTCAATCCCAAGTTTGAGATGGTCAATGAGACGGTTTTCCAACATTGAAAAGATCATGTGAGTTTTAGAAAACTTTTTTATGAATATAAACAATTACATGATAGAAAAAAGCCTTTTTCATAAAAAATGTAAAACAAAGAGAATAATAAGAAGAAAATAAAAATAAGAAAAACCCCTAAAGCCCAAATTTCTTAATATGTATAGATAATTGAAAGTAAAACAAATAAATTGGGTAAAAAATTAAATAAAGGATTTAGCTGGGACAGTCAATGAAATGGCTCATTGATTTTTCCTTTAAAGGTAAACTCAAATTTATCATACATATATTTAATACTCCACAAAAGATGGGATTTATGTGGAACCCAATCCAAGAACCTACACAAAAAGACAACTAGAAATCATATGCAATTAACATTAAAATTAGCATACAGGAAGAATGAAATAAGGCCTAAGATGGACATGGACCGAAATAAAATTAATGGTTGGGATTGTCTTGTGCTAAACGTACATATGAGTGTTTTATGGATCCAATTTGGTCATCCTAGCCTCCAATCTAATAAAAACAGTTGAAATTATTTTTTAAACTACCTTAGAAAAACCGGTTCCAAGAATGTACTATCCATTATTTGGACACTCATCTGTTTATAAACTCAAATAGCTCATTTTAGATCATTCAATTGTTGAATTTAAGGCGATTTCGTATAAATAAAAATGCATAGATTTACCCTCCAGAGCTAGCATTCACTCTCTTGAGTAAATCCGATCTAATAGTAACCTCAGGCTCCCAAAATTTGGGGATGTAACATATTTAAGAAAAAAAAAAAAAAAAAAAAATACTAACCCATTCCATATGTGCTTAAAAAATTAATTTTTAAAAATTGAACATAGACCATCCAGCTTTTTGACAATATTCAAAACATTTATTAATCAAACAGGAAGTTACAGAAATTAAATCATAACAACACACTTACATCATCATAAATCACTAAATCAGAGAGATGTACCCATTTTAGCTAGCGCATCTGCCAAGTCATTGCTTCTCTGTAGACATGATGGAATAAAACTCGCAACGGGACAACTAAATCCATAATTTGTAAACAACACTGCCGCAATTGTCAAGGTACTTTTTGTTCCTTTTTATCCACTCAAACTATCAAATTTCACATCGGATAGTTGCAAGTAATTGTAACCTTCTTGAATCAACAGTAGATGGTCTCATGCTATAGAATCTCTTTTTATTTTTATTGAAACAAAGTCACCATCATTTTTAGTGGTGATGTAAAATATAATTGCACGACTGTGTAACACTTAAGCTTGAAATAAACAGGAAATTTATAGCTCGTAAAATATCCTTATTGTGGGACTTCACATCTTGTGGGCAGGAGCATGTAATCCCCATTCCCGAGTTGAGTAACTGGATGGATGGATGGTTTTCAAAAACCAAGTATTGAAAACTGTGGTCTACTTTTGGGCCGGCAATGGACCGGTCGACATGGCTTTAAAAGGCCAGGGTAGGGCTATAAAATATCTCTCGAGGACTGGGCTAGGACCAGGCTACCATGGCAAAAAATCGGGGCCTGAACGAGACCTGCAATTAGTGTTAGAAAGGTCGACCCTGGCCGAATACTCAATCCAAGCCCGAGTTCAGTAATCGGGTCGAATATGAGCAACTTGACCCGAGTAGGGCCGATTAATGTGTTAGCAAAAAAACAAATATAAATTATACAAAAAAATTCAAAAAATAAAAAAAATTTATGTTTAAAGTAAGATTAAAAACCTAAACCCTAAACTTTAAATCGAAAAAAAAATCACAAATAAATTACTTTCTTTTTTATTTTTTTAAAATTTTAATTTACTTTTAATATCCCCGGACGGAACACCCGACTAGAGTAACCGAGGCTAGCGAGGGTACGAAGCACAAGTACTCGGATTGAGCAGTAAAACATAATAGTCCTTCTTCTGATTATTTTACGTGTCCTCATTTGGTCCTGCACAGCCTGGCCTTGACAACGTGAGGGTGGGCTTTCGCCATCAGGCCGGGGCGGGCCTAGCCGAGCCGGTTGACAGCGTAACAGCGTTGCATTATTGGTTGGATTTTAATATCATTTTCCTCGATAGTTGTACCAGAACATAGCATCTGCCTGCCCTATCTCTTCTTTAAACAGAGAATCTTCATCATAATAAAACACAAAAATGTTGAAACGGATAAGAACCAAGTCTTTATTTTTTTTGTGTTTTGGGACGCCGCGCTTTATTTGTTTTGATGAAAGCAACACGCTTTTTAGACCTACTTCCACAATGCTTGCTCTTAACCTGCTTCCCCCCTCTCTCTCTCTCTCTCTGTATGTTGTTGTCAGCTCTGGAGGCTCTGGAAATGGCAATGCTTCTTACTCCTTTCTCTCTCTCTCTCTCTTAGCAGGACTCATGAACAGCTCTCTCTCTCTCCTCTTTCTCCCATCCTATTGCCCGCCTCTCTCTCTCTTCCTCTGAAGAAATAATGGTGGCAGTCGAGGAAACATGTGCATCTCCAGGTATGATACGAACCCCGGTTTAGAAAATCCACGACCCGATTTGGGTGATGCCCGAGTCGATCGTATTACGGAGGTGACTGGTTCGAGTCCCTCTTTTCTGATTTTATTAAAAAATGGCCTCTTTGAACCTGTTCCAAATGTCCATGTATTGATCTTTTCTCTCAGCCCTCTATCATATCTACAAGCAGAACTTGGATCACTATTTTTGAGCTTGAAATTCCTGATTTACCTCTCTATTGACTTCTCCACCCTTTCTCCATCAATTTATTTAGAATTTGTTTCAAAATAATCTTTTTGGAGCGTCTAGCGGGTCAAATCATAATTGATTGGATCAAAATAAGTTGTTCAAAGATATTTAGTCTAAATTGGCTTTTTGGATATCTGAGCTCATGGATGTAGATTTCTGAGTTTTTTGAATTTTTATCCACAACTTTGTTGGGGATATGTCTCTTGAAGGGCTTAGATTCAATCCAAAATAGGTATTATTATGTTACATTTTGTTGGAATTTTTATTCTATGATTTATTAGGAATGATTTATGACATAACATTCATTTCTTGATTTTTTATCTGATTTCTAATGATTTCAATTCAACTTTTGCTAGGTTTTTTATTTGTGAAAAAGATCTGGTTTTAGAAAAAACTGTATCTTTTTGTTAGGGTGTTTGTTTAGTGTTAGGTATGATTAAGAACATTTTTTGTTGTTCTTCCCTCTGATTTCTAATGATTTCAATTTATGTTCTCATTTTTTATTTTTTATCTTTTATCTGATTTTTTAAAATTTGTTATAAGGTTGCAACTCTAAACAATCAAAGTAAGGACTATTTCCAAACTTTATCTAAAGATATAAATTTGGTGTAAAAAATTACTTGGATGGCTTAAAAATGTATTTTAATTTCTAATTATTATAAAATTTTCCCCATCCATATATATATATATATATATATATATATATATATCTATATATATCTATATATATATATAGATATGCGCATAAAGTTTATATAGAGCTTAGGCTCTAAGCAATCAATTAGAGCCGACCTCAAAAATTTCTCTAAAAGAGGTTGTTTTCATACCCAAATATCTTCAAATTGATATCTCGACGTCAAGATGCATAGAGTTAAAACAAAAATGGATTTCAAGTTTTGGAAATAGTGCATCTTGTAACACATTTTTGGACCTTCAATTTTTAAGCCATTCAAGTTTTCATAGATCTACTCAATCTACATTATTTTTTAGGTTTTAAATTTTACAATTAAAGATGAAAATATATTTTAAGGCCAGGAAAAAAAATTCAGTATTAAAACCACATTTCTCTACACTATTTGAAGGTGGGCTCTAATTTGATCATTTAGATTCCCAGCTCTATACAAATTGCACCCTATATATATATATATTTCCACTTTGAGGTGTGCCTTACTTCATCATTTACACTTTAAGGTTGAGGCCTATATAAACTTTCTTCTTTTGTAAATATCATATTATATTTGGGAAAAGCTGACGCTCTAAACAATCAAATTCGAGCCTACCTTAAAATTTTTACTAGAAGACGTTATTTTGATGCCCAAATATCCTCAAATTGATCATCTCGATATCAAGATGTATGGACATGTGAAAAAATAGATTTCAAGTTTTGAAAATAAAGTATTTTGTAAGGCATTTTTGGACCCTCAATTTTCAAGATTTTCAAGTTTTCATAGATCTTTCGATCTACACTATTTTTGAAGCTTTAAACTTTATAAATAAAAATGAAGATATATTTTAAGGCTATCAAAAAGATATCCAGTATTGAAACCACATATCATGAAAAAGGTAGGCTCGATTTTGAAACCGCACCCTTAAATCTTGTTCCGGTTTTTGTTTTGGACAATGTTAGGAATGATTTAAAAGTTTATTTGTTGATTTTTGACATTCATGTATATTTCTTTGGTTAATTAACACTTACACATTGTTTATAACTTTATATTGTATAGTTAATCTCTTAGTTAAGTGTTTATATTGTGTATTTCCACTTGTTTATCGATCATAAAATTGTGCATTTGTCAAAAAATAAATGATATTAATAAATATACACAATACTATACAAAAATACACGAATTTCCAATGTCTAGTGGTGGTGTGAATGACGGTCGTCAGGATAACTATGATATTTTGGCATTAGATTATATGTTTTGATTATATATATTATATACATTTATTGATGTTATGGCATTAGATTATATGTTTTGATGCATATACAGATATTATATACATTTATTGATGTTATGGATGTTACCCTTGTGATTTGCTACAGTTCTTATTCTGAAATGAATGTGTGGGAGTTAAATAGGAACATGACTCTCAATATTTATGCACTTTCACTAAACTCAGAAATATGTGACATAATCATCAATTTTTTTCACAGGCATACATGTTTTGATTTTTAATTTCTTTTTTGTTATTTTAGAACTTTTTAAATTGTGAAGTACATGGATGAACTGGTTTTGTTCACTGAGATGATCTGGGAGCGGTGGGTGACAGGTTCACCCCACCGGTCCATTTTTTAAAACATTGATGCGATCAATGTTTTAAAAAGTGGACTGGTGGGATAAACTGGTCATCCACCGGTTCCGGTTTAGCTCGATGAATTGAATTATCCGGTTTAGCTCGGTGAATTGAATTGGCTAAACCCGTGGTATCAGGCCATTAAAAGTTTGGTAAAAGTAATAAAAGAATTTTAAAAAAAAGTGTGATGTGATAAAAATTTGAGGATATATTATGTATTTTAATGAAGTTGTGAAAGAGTATTAAATATTGAGTGACGTGTTCTTGTATAAATACTACAGTAATTTCGCAGTAACAAATTTAATAAATCAACGTCTATAAGATTAATTGAATATTAATAATACAAATGAATAGGTCAGTCCAATACTAAAAGGAATGGTTGGATAGTTCAAAAGCATCCCAACCATTGTCATTCCAATCACCATTAAGAAAATAATTAATCAATGAAGAAAGGAAACTAATGATAACACATAAAAATATTACTTAATGACGAAACTAAAGCATTGATCATAGAGTAAATAAGTCCTTAAAAAATCTAATAGTTTATAATAAAATAAGAAACAAAAATTTCCTCAATTTCTAAAGTTCAAAATGTGCTGACTCTTTGCATAAAAATAAGAAATAAAGTAAAAATAAATAAAATATTAGAAATCAAAGAAAAATTTAACCCCAAATTTTTAGATCTCACCTTAGCATGTATTTTGCTGAAGGGAATAAATGAATAATATACTCATGTGGGAGTAAGAAATCTTTTGCATATGATTTGTGCTTAGCATATCCTATACTGTTGGGCAGGGGGGCAATTACGGGACGAAAAAAGGCCCGTCTAGGGGGGACGTAATTTACATGAAAAATCGACCTAAGGACCTAAATAAGATCAGTATATCATTTTCCCTTCGACATAAAACTTCACTTTAATGTGGTTTTCATATGAAAACATTGCTTATGGATATGGAAAAGGGGTACAAAAGGATTGATTTGTAAAAAGTTGGATCTAAAATGTGTTCAAAGATGATATTTTCAAATAAAAATATAGAAAAGACAAAAAAGAAAAAAGATAATAGTGTTAGAGTGAAAAGCAAATTACATAAGGATACTATTTGGGGCCTTTATTACCGCATTGTCATATTTTTTCCATATATTATAAGTACCTTTCTCTTTCTACAGTTTTTTTTTTTTCCCTTAAGTCACTCTCCTCTACCGCAATGAAAACATCGGATATGAGGGTTTTTATTTGCACAATCTCCAAGAGCTGTTCGGTGTTCGTATTATCAAACATCTCGCATCATTTAAGTTTTCTAGTTTTTTGTTGTATGCTGTTCGAAATACTGAGCAACTCTTTGGGATCCAAAAAATTCAGCAACTCCTTACTTCCCGTCATTTCTCTGCTCTCGTTCTTTCATCTATCACTTTGCAACTGTCAAGCCGTCTCTTTTCACGGAGTAGTCATCCGAAGTCATAACCCAGTTCATAACGTTGCAAATTATCGACATGAATTAGATCACCTTGAGCTTGAAAGGGTAAAATGTAATTATCCGATTTACGAGCCAAATATGCGCGGTTGTGGCGTTGGATGGCTGCTTCGTGGCGAGAGGAGCGAGCTAATAGAGCTTTTGCACATTTTCATTACTCCATGAAAAACAATCAATATAGACAAACAGATCTATCAATCCATACATGATCGGAAATAATTGATTGGGTTTTGGGGATTTTAGAGAGCTGTCCGGCATTTCGAAACACTGGACAGCAGATAATTAAAAAACATAAAAGAAACGAGCTGTTCGATAATACGAATATTTGATAGTTTTTGGTTATTGTACAAAAAATAGCCTTTCTATTTGGTGTTTATATGTAATTTGCTTTGGAATGAACAATCAATTAGTTCACATCTGATTTAAGGAGGGATTCGGACTTGTCACGACTTAGTTTTGAGTCGGTTTGGCAATTTTGTAAACCAACGCAAACATAAGGGTGGCAATGGGCCTGGTGGCTCGGCCCAATGAGCCCCTAGCCTAGGGTCTGGGCCACAACAATATGCTTGAGGGCCAGGCCATGATAGGGGCAGCTTGGCCTGGCCATTTTCCTTTTTTTTCTGTCCCTTTTTTTTTTCTTTGATTTATTTGTTTTTTCTTATCTAGCTTGGCAAGGCCCTACCCTGATAGGGTCTAGGCCAGGGCCTCTTTGCCCCGATCATGGCTGGGCTGGCCTCACAGAGACGAGGCCCGAGCTAGAGGCAAAGCAAGACTGACCCATTGCTAGTCCTACACAAACACAACAAATAGGCATATTTTCATCTTATGTTCATTGGAAATATCCCATTCTCTTCAAGAAATGCTAGATGCTAATCCGAAGTCCTTTCGATATTGTCCTGCAGCGTCTTATAATGCATATGTAACTGTCGTTCTCAGTCGTTTAATCAGTTACAATATCAAAGCTTATATATATATATATATATATATATCATCGTCACAGAATTTGCGGAGTGTGAACTCTTTGGAGGCTGTATTTTAAAAAAGAGAAATTTATGTATGGCCAATCTGTTTTCTCTCGACTTTTTTTTTCCATTAAGTTATTTTATGTCCGGTAAACCGAATATTGGACTGATGGGTATTTTACGTTTAAACGAAGAGAAGCTGTCTTGTGTTTGAATTACTGTATAGCTCTTTTTAAACGAAAAAAGCCCCCATGAAGCTGAAGCCAAAGCCGGTCACGCCCATAGAGGAGAGTTTAGAGAGTTGAGAGAGAGAGTGCATACTTTATTTTCTCTCTGAAGAACAAGTTAAGAGAGATGTAGAGATTAAGAGGAAGATGCAGTGTTTTCGGTCTCTCTGATTTTTTTAACTAGAAAAGTCAAGACCAATCTATCGATCGATGTAGAGATTAAAAGGAAGATGCAGAGTGCTTTCTGAGATGCAAAAGAATGTTGTTTGTTTGACGGGGAAATTACATGGAACCGATACTGGATTTACCGAAGAGGAAAAAGGGCAGATGCCCGAAACTTACAATGGCCACGAGCTTGTATCTTTGGTCTATGACTTTTGATGACTACGGGGAGTTGCAGCGTAGTTGTTTTTTCCACCGCTGCTTTCTCATATGCTCATGCCCCGTGGTGGACGATGGCAAAGAGCCCCTAGAGGATGCGGACGAAGAAGGACCTCGCAATGAACCCGATGCTGCCACTGATCCACACTCCTTTACCCTGCTGTGAGGCTTCTCCTCTCCCCCTTTCGCCCCTGCCACTCCTTGTCGCTATTGTTGAGGAAGCAAAGACTGCACTCTTTCTCTTTCATTTTCCGCCTCTCTTTCTAAATTTACAAAACTTAAAAAGAGCTGTCTGGTGATTCGAACACCGCCAGACAACGTTTTTTTGTTTAAATTCAAAAAAATCTATTCGTTCGGTGTTCGGTTTATCGGATAAAGTAATTTAAGAAAAAAAACGAAAGTCGGGAGAGGGACGGTGCCGCCTAACAAATATGTATCGATTTTGAAATCGACTCCCTCTCCCTCTCCAATATTGCCCGTTCATAAATATTTTTTAAAAAAATTAGAAAAGTATTTATTATAATAAAATGATCAAAACATTTATTTTTTAATAAAAAATAAATGTTTTCTCTTTGTTTTTTAGGTGCTTTTTGTGACCATGAGCCAAATTTTATAATAAAATAAGAATTAAAATAAAAATATTTCAAGCAGATTGATTAAAATGAGATGTTTAGAGATTAGCTTGTGACATTGGAACTGAAGCATGTAAAGATTTCTTTTAGTTATTTAGTAGTACTAGTACCTAACAGTTTTATCCGATGTCTACAAAGGGGCAGTAGTTCTAGTACCTTATTGAATCTCAAAAATTTCATTTGAATTTTAATTGGTTTTGTATCCCCATAGAATTCATTTTTCTTCGTTAAGAACCAAAAAAAAGAGAAAAACACGTTTCAGCCGAAGTTCTAAATTTCAGTAGTGAAGTGTGTATATTTTGCTTATGTGGGAGCATATGTTTTATATCAACTCATTCTCTCATCACTTGGAGATCTTGAGAAGTACTTAAAAGAGTCACTATTAAAAAAAATAAATTTATTTTTGAAAGGCAGAATTTAAATTGAGTTCTTTTTTTTTAAAGATGTCGCTTTTAAAAAAAAAAAATAGAAAAGTATGCAAAGAGACTATTTATTTTGTGTTATGAGGTCTCAATTACTTTT
>NW_006499728.1:6643093-6663063 GCF_000471905.2 Amborella trichopoda | reverse complement strand
CCTCCCTAATTAATCTCCATGCACCTATGAAGAGACCCTAGAATTTGTAGAGTATCCATGGCGTCCTTTGCTGTTACTTCTCCTCTAAACCTAGGGCTTCGCCCTTCTTCAACCTGCAAGCCTAGATCCTCTGCAAAAGCCCTTCAAATCAAGCCCAACCTCACCTCAAACCATGTGAAAAAAGAGCTCTTCTCTCGCTTGCCTCTGGTTCAGAAGCAGATTCGGGTTTCGGTTTCTAGATCGTTTCCTTCTGGTTCGAGGAATCCTTCCACGGTGGTTCGAGCTTCTGCAACTTCACCTGCTACGGTTTCAGAGCCATGGCAGGGAGCTTCCCTAAAGCCATTATTGGCATCCATAGCCACTGGTTTGATCCTCTGGTTCATCCCCTCACCCTCTGGTGTTTCAAGAAATGCATGGCAGCTTCTCGCCATTTTTCTCGCTACAATTGTCGGCATAATCACGCAGCCATTGCCTCTTGGCGCTGTGGCCCTTTTGGGGCTTGGAGCCACTGTTCTCACCAAAACTCTGACTTTTGCTGCTGCTTTCTCAGCCTTTGGTGATCCAATTCCATGGCTAATTGCTTTGGCTTTCTTCTTTGCCAGAGGTTTCATCAAAACGGGGTTGGGAAAAAGGGTAGCTTACCAATTTGTCTCTCTTTTTGGAAATTCATCTCTAGGTTTAGGTTACAGTCTGGTTTTTAGCGAAGCTCTTTTAGCTCCTGCTATCCCCTCTGTCTCAGCTAGAGCAGGTGGTATATTCTTACCAATTGTGAAGTCTCTCTGTGTAGCTTGTGGTTCCAATGTAGGAGATGGAACTGAGAACAAGCTTGGTTCATGGCTTATGATCACTTGTTTCCAAACCTCCTGTATCTCTTCTGCTATGTTCTTAACTGCCATGGCTGCTAATCCATTAAGCGCGAAGCTTGCTGGTGCGGTTTTAGGGCAACCAATTGGATGGACTGCTTGGGCAGTGGGTGCCATTGTTCCTGGTTTGGTTTCACTGGTTGTCGTGCCATTGATACTGTATTTGGTCTATCCACCTGAGGTGAAAAGTAGCCCTGATGCACCGAGGCTTGCAAGGGAAAACTTGCAGAAGATGGGGCCTATGAGCAAGAATGAGTTCATCATGACCGCCACCCTCCTTGTTACGGTATGAATTTCATTTTTCTTTTTCGTGTATTTGGTTTTCAATATTGTGGATATTTTGATTGGGAAAACAGGGGAATTTGAGGTTGTTGATACGTAATTTTGTGTCATAGTTTAATGTTCCTCTTCTTCTCTTCTCTATGCATGGGTGATATTTTGGCTTTTTTATTTTTTGGCGTGTGTTTGTTGTGTAGAATTTTTCCAAAAAAATTGTGGTATTTGGTTTTGGACCTGGTTTTACTGAAGCTGAAGTTGGGTACAGTAGATGGACTCTCTATTTGTCTCCATCTGCTATGATTCAGGAAGAAATCATTCAAATTCTTGGGGATGACTCGAACTGTACTCTGGTTTCTATTTTTTCTTTTTATCCAAATATGGCTTTATGAGTTTCTTAGGTTTGATAAATTGTATTCACACAAAAGGGTTTGATAAATTTTTTGATTTAGTGGACGAGAATTCAGCGGAATTCAAGTCCAATTTTTTTTCTCGTCTTAAAGTCAAACCTAATTTGAACCAGAGGTTTTGGATCACTCTCAGTGTTCTACATATGAATGGCTTGGGTTTTTCCAAAAGATAAATTTTTGTGGCCCTCTAGTTCTGGATTATACAGTTTGATAGGATAGATAGGGGGGACAAGTGGCATAGTTTGTGGTTTGTTTTTAAAGGGGGGATAAAGGTGGCATGGCTTTCTTTTCGGTTTTGGAAGGTAATGGGTTTTCTATGTATTCAATAATTGGGCAGTTATGTCGTTATGTTTAGTCTTTTGGCCCGCTTTATTGTGGCCCTTGTTGTCTAGAAACATGACGTTAAGCAAAGTAAACTCCTATTGTGTTTGTTGTTTTGCAACCGTGTTAACAAGCCTAATTTTCAAAAAAAGTTGGGTGACTTTATTTCTTGGGACTGTTACAAAATTTATATTTTTTTCTGGAATTTTTTATGATACTTTTGGGAAAATAGAAACAAAGGAAATATAATCAAAATAATTACAGAAAATAAAAGAAGGTTAAAATGAGAATAATAGTAGTTCCAAAATTGGAGAAACAATATCAAAGGAGAGAAAATATGTATGCTGAAAAGAGATAACTTATCTATAATTTATGAGTACAAAAGCCAGAGGAAATAACTGTGAAGTTATCATAAAACCATATTTTGCTCTATGCAATTATATATCTAGTTTGTTTGTGTGACATACTTAAGATTACTCTCTTGTTACCTTACATTTTGGACTACTTTTCATGAAATGCTCGAAATTTAAAGCTTCTCTTATTGCTTTCTGGTAACTTATATTTGTCATAGACTAGTATTTCCTGCTCTTTACTTGACAGCTTCTGCACAGCAGATTCCCTCTGTACATAAGGAGCATCTGACATGATAATTTAGCAGCTTTGCTGCTTTTAAGGCCTGGATACCCTAAATTTTTTTTGAGAACTATACTGTTACTCAATCAAATCGATGATCTAGAAAAACACATGGGAATTCTTTGTGCTATGGGGGATACATGAAGGATGCATAGAAATAAGTGGGGTAAACATGTATTCTCACACATTCTTAACCTACATGATATGGCGCTTACCCAAAAAAAAAAAACAGACATGATATGGCAACCAAATCTCCAATAGGTATTTCAGGAAATTTGATATTTGTAGAATCATGGGTAGCAACAAGTCTCTGGTTGATTTGTGAAATTTATAATATATTACAATCCGTACTGGTTTATCATAATACTGTTCATCATAAATGGAAACCACACAATCTGAGACTTCACTTTTATGATTGGTTGATGAGGTTTAAACATTTGTTATATTTTTCTTAATTTACATGAGATTATAATGTACTGTTATTGTGGAGATTTCAACATATTCTGTAAAGTTCTTGTAGATTTTGTTATATGCGAATTAGTTGGTAGACGACGATATGTTCATTCCCTGCGCATGCTTCACAGAGAAGCCTTAAATTCCTTCAGAAATTTTCGTCAAGAGTTACTGATACTTAGCTTCGACAGAAGTTCATACGATTTGGCTTTCACGTGTTAAGAGTAAATTATAATTCAATCATTATGTTGACGACTTTGTGGATTGTTTGTGCAGGTTGGACTATGGATATTTGGGGCGATGATAAATGTTGATGCAGTCACAGCTGCCATACTTGGATTATCTATTCTTCTCATATCAGGAGTTGTGACATGGAAGGAGTGCTTGTCTGAATCAGTGGCTTGGGATACACTCACTTGGTTTGCTGCACTTATTGCAATGGCCAATTATCTTAACAAATACGGTCTCATCACTTGGTTTAGTGAGACAGTGGTTAAGGTATGCTTGTATACTCTCTTCCCTTTTGTTTTTTTTTTATTTTTTTTCAATTGAAGTGATTTTCTGAGTGCTACATCTTTAGATTACTCCAAAGCATCTTATTCAATAGAAACAGCATGAGAAATGGTTAATGAGCCCCACAAAGCAGTGGCTAGTCAGTACTGAACTGAATGATAAAAATACTTAAAAGAGTGTCATATTGCCTTTATTATAATAGCAACTCATACTGTTTCCTTCTTTTTGTTGACGTGTCTTAGTGGATAAGCACCAGTCTTTCTTTCTTCTTTCTTCTTTTTGAGTTTGTACACTGCATTTGTAGGAGGTGGAACTGGGAGCTTTGTTATTATAGTAACTATTGAAAGAGATGCAGACAGTACATGTAGTTACATTAGTGGAACTAGAAAAATTTTTGAGAGGTAATAATTGTTATATAGTAGTTGCAAAAAGTAGAAATGGTATTGGGGATCTCCTATGTGGCAACAAATACCCTAATGCGCGTCCAAGTTTACTCTCTTCAGTACCAACAAATTTAAAAAACTAATATAAAACATAAAAGATAAAAAAAAAATGTATTCAAAGTTACTTCCTCAAAAAAAAAATGTATTCACAGTTTTGAGAAATTCCAACAATTTCCCTTGGATATGGGGGGGTTTCTTTTGATTCATCTGATCCTGATTTTGACTTAAGAAGACAAATAAGATTGGCTCTCTTCTCTGTTAAATTCTTGAAAGGTCTGCCTTCCTTCCAAATTTTTGGGTGTTCGAGAAGATCAAAAGACTTTGAGTTGTGATTAATTGTGGGTTATCTAGTAGATGCACCATTGCTAACCGATTGACCAAAAATCTGCCAGCAGCTTCATATATAACTGATTGTTTATAATTCATTCCAAGCCGCTGTAGGTTTGATTATCTTGGATAAGCATTGCTCGGTTGCCATATTAACATCTTTTTCCACTCTAGTTGCCATGAAAACTGAGATATCTATCTACTTGTACTCTATTACTTAGGGTCATCAAATGTCTAACTAAATAGTACTCAGCACACTGATACTTTACTTCGGTAACTAAAAATGTTAGTACGAAAGAGGAAACTGATCTTTTTCTTTTAATGTGCAGTTTGTTGGGGGTTTGGGACTCTCATGGCAACTCTCATTTGGAATCCTAGTACTTTTGTACTACTACTCTCACTACTTCTTTGCAAGTGGGGCTGCTCACATTGGTGCCATGTTCACTGCTTTCCTATCAGTTGCAAGTGCCCTCGGGACCCCTCCACTCTTTGGTGCTTTGGTCCTCTCTTTCTTATCCAACCTCATGGGTGGCCTCACTCACTATGGAATCGGCTCAGCCCCTGTGTTTTACGGCGCGAACTATGTCCCACTCGCCAAATGGTGGGGCTATGGCTTCCTCATCTCGGTCGTAAATATTGCAATTTGGCTTGGAGTTGGAGGCTTTTGGTGGAAGACCATTGGCCTCTGGTGAAATCCAGGTAATTCTCCCAGATTTGATTCTTTTTGTTACAAAAAAGTGCATTATTCTTCTGGGTTATATATCCAGGCAATAAAACATTTTTGTTGTTCCTATTCTATTTTTCTGTTGGAGGGATGTGTATTTTTTGATGAATTTTGAGAGCTTGAGGGCGTAGTGATTCGTGGGGGTGGGGGAGCTGTTGTTTTGCGACAGTGGGTTCCCCGAAAATTTTGACATTGTGCAAGGATATTTGGTATGTGGATGTGTTTATCTATTGGTTAATTTTTTTTTTTCTTTTGGCGGTTTTCCATTTATTCTATTTGCTTTTTTCCCTGCCTGTGTTTCACGTCAGTTCCCTTACGTGTATGCAAATTACATTAATAAAATAAATATTGGTATATACTATATATAATATAATATGGGTGTGGTTTTTATAAGGTGGCAACCTTAAACAATCAAATTAAGGCACAACTCATAACATGTAATTTGGTGAAAAAAAAATATAAGGATTATCTAAAAAATCTATTTTTATATCTAATTATAAATTTTTAAACTCTAAAAATGATTAAAATATCTATAAACACATGAAAATCTTGAAAATGGACAATCTAGATAATGTGTTGCAAGATGTACTATTTATGGGATTCAAAATCTTTTTGTTTTTCATATTCATACATCTTGATGTTGAGATGATCAATTAGAGTGTTTTTCAACATTAAACCGATCTTTTTCGATAGATTTTTGGGATGCATTTTTTATTCTACATTTTAAGTTTGAACTTTTTCCATATACTATAGTATATTATAATATAATATACAATAATATAATATAATGTATAAACTAATATATATTATAGATACTTTATAATATAATATAAAATGATATATTATATATTAAATAAATATATTATTTAATATATAAATAAAATATTATATTGTAAATAGTGAATTGTGAATAATGGGTCAGCATATGAAAAATAAAAGCACAGGGAATATTTCTCTACTACCTAAGAGGTGGAGTTTTGTTTTACTATAAATTAAATCATTTCATGGTAAATTTTTTTATCATGAGCTATATTTGCATATGCATTACGCCAAACAAATGTATGAAACACAATTTTCACGTGAAAATATTTACTGAAAAACATTTACCAAAGAACCAAACGTGCCCTTAGTGAAATATTAAAAAAGAACAAATCCAGTAGACAAAATCAAGTGGGAATTCTTGTGCAATGTTGAATAGAAAGGGTTTGCCAAAAGTACATTGGATTAAGGCAATGTGCACTATGATTCATGCATGGAGTGTTTTTTTTTTAGACACATTTCTAGGGTAATAACTTTTCACTTGTATATAAATTATCAAAAAAAAAAGGTCATTTGTATATTATGACAACTTAAATGTATCACAGTGCTCTATGGCACCAAAGCCTACCATTGCCAATTTTGCCCGCGAAGTTGATAAAAAATGCCTCGCGGCTTAAAATGGGTCTTTGAAAGTTTAAATGGAATTAAAGCATAAAATTGTGGTATTATCTAGGTCAGAATTATCTTTTTTCATTTAAGGGGCGGTATTGTTGTTACGGGCTTATGATTTCTTATCTGATTAGGGTTCATTGATTTTAAGGTTTAATAGATTAGAACAAAAGAACATGACAGTTTTTGGATTTTTGTTTTGAGATTCTTGGGTCAACTAAAGATAATTCATAAAACTTCACAAATTATCTAGTCCTCTTTCTTACTCCTTTGTTGGTCATTTCTTGCTCCATCAACAGCGTATTTATAAATCACATGGTTTGGAGAGATGCGGTTTGGAGATCTAGACTGCCGGATTTTCTTTTCTTGCGGTATTTTATGATTTGGTATAACTGCCCCTATTTAAGGGTCATAAATTTATGAGTTGTACTTTTTTCTTATTATTAACGAAAATCAAATAGTTAGTAAGGGGTCTTCTCCTTCACTAACTTACCAAAACACATGGGTGTGTAGCCTAATGTGAAGCGCAGTGCTGTGATGAGGACCATGACACTTTGATTACACGTTTGTAAAGTTCATATTCCTAAAGTGTTTATCCATGACAAAAAATATATAAATGCATTTGTTTTATATGAATGAGGAAAGGAGCATCCATTGAGATAAAAAATCCCATTTGAAGCTAATCATTCCCACACAATCAAAGGAGAAACATATTCTTCCGGCAACCTCCCAAACTCTAGAATAAGTAAATCATTATCGAGAAAGGTAAAAATATCCAGTTAAAAGGCTCCACAATTGTTATATTTGTATTGTGTGCATTGTGCATGAATGATGCATGTCACATAGGAGCATGAGTTGAGAAGGTTTAAAGGAGTTGAAAATAACCAAAGAGGCAACATTATTATGAAGGAAAACATGGGATTCTATTCTCTTCCAGGAGGAAAAAAGGCAACCAGTTACATGTGGATCTACAAAATGGATCTAATGGCGATTTGAGAATTAACAAAGGGTGTGGTTTCTATACGGTTGCAACCTTAAACAATCCAATTAAGGTGCACCTCCAAATTTCATCATAATATATAATTTTGGTGTAAAAAATTCTTAGGATTATCTGAAAAATCTATTTTTATCTCTAATTATAAAATTTTAAACTGAAAAAACGCATACAAAATATATGAAAATGGACGATGTAAATAATGTGTTGCAAGATGCATTATTTTTAGGACTCAAAATCTTTTCTTTTTTTTCATATTCATATATCTAGATGTCAAGATGATCAATTAGAGGGTTTTCCAACATTAAACAACCTTTTCCGATAGATTTTTGAGGTGCATCTTTAATTCTACATTTTGATGTTGCAACCTTATATAAACTTTTTCCAATAACGAATGTGCTGGTGGATAATGTGTTTCCTTAAAACTCATGAAGTAACAAGTTCTCATCAAATGCATGTGATAAACATCAACCTTATATAAACTTTTTCCATTAACAAATGTGGTATATAAACTTTTTCCATTAACAAATGTGGTGGTGGATAATGTGTTTCCTTAAAACTTATGATGTAACAAGTTCTCATCAAATGCATGTGATAAACATCTTGATTGAAAAAAACTCACATCATCAGCTCGAAGCATATGAAAATCCATAGAACCCCAATATGTGTATTAATAAATTAAGGCTCCATATAGCTTGAAACAAGCACTTCAAATGTGGTTTGACATGGTAAAAAGAGTTTGTGTTCGTTCCTCATGCATATTCATCGATCATTCTTCTGGAGAATAATAGAAACAATATCCAATTCCCATTTTTGGCAAGACCACAATAGAAGTATTGTATTTTTTTTTTTGAGATGAGAACGTAACAAGATAGGAAAGTGTGTGTTACACAATTGTATTACTATAATATATATAATAAAAGAACTACCACAAAATAGTGTGGGGCACAATTATTTTTCTTAAAAGAATTCATCTCTCTCTAAAAATTTCTATAAGGTATCAGAGCATCACCGATCCTCTCTTCAATTCATCTTGAAGTAGTTTCTCAATCTAAAGCAGGTAGCAACTTCATCTTGACTCACGGTACTTCAATCCTTCCCCATCTTTTATTTTTATTAAGCCATTATCGTTTTTTTTTTTTACACCATTTTTCCTTCTCATGTTTTCATTTTTTCCTTCTGGCCATTAAAAACTCTCTCTTCACCTCATTGTTTCACTTTCTTGGCTTCTCTTGCATACTTGAGCTTCATCCCATCCTACGTCCAACTCTCTCTCTCTATCTCTCACATATTCAAGCTCACGTCCTTAGTTAACGCACTCCCTCCATCACCATTAAAACCGACTCCACTCTCTATCTTATTTCTTACCCTAATAACCAAGTCACGCACAACTCATATCACCCTCTCTTGCATACCAAAAAAAAACCCCTCAAATCCCCTTTCTCACCCTCTCCCTTCAAATACCTACTCGCTCCAGTGGATAATTTATCCTCGTCAAATAAATATCCCTATCCCTCCACTCTTAATATAGGAAACTTTGTGTCTATTAAGTTGATACATAACATCTTATAGGAAACTCAAATGCTTTCTCTCATAGAGAGTCAGTAACTTTCTGGATTTATTAATGGTGATTGCCCTACACCAAGCCAAAAGATTTCCTATCTTGATGGTAATAATGAAATTGAAAACTTAGATTACAAATCATGGTTAAAGTCCGATCGGCTTCTTAAAGCCTGGATCACATGGACATTATCAGAAGAGTTTTTCAGCCTTGTTGTTGTCCTCAAGATTTCTGTAGAAGTTTGTAAATACCTAAAGAATACCTATGTAGGTAATTCTCAAGCTAGGGAGTTACTTACCAGCAACTCCAACTATGTAAGAAAGAGAATTTAACCCTATCAGAATACATATGCAAATTCAAGAGTATATGTGCTAATTTGATGGCTATTGAAAAACCTGTACTATATGAAAATAATGTTTTTTGGCTTATTAATAGAGATGGTAAAAAATATGAGAGTTTTGCTACCACTATTTTTAACCCTTCGATTCCTTCTTATTATGAAATTATACATCTTCTTAAAAGCAATGACATTAGAAATCAGCCTCATATCTTTGAAGAACACTCAAATCTAAATCGAAATATGGCATTTGTTGGAAAACAAAAATATTTTGAACGCAATAGAGGTAATCAGAATTACAGAGGTAGATGGAGGAACAACTTTGTTGATCAACGTTTCTTCAACTCTCAAGCACGTGGGTTTGTTCAAACTAGCCAGATCAGTAATAGGGGTCGTGGGATGCCCCGAAAAAATCAAGAAAGTGGCGGTATACTTCCTATGCGACACATGGATCAAGGCTTCCAACAAGATTCACAGATATAACAATCATCTTAGACACTTCGAAAAAAGTATCAAATTTGTGGGAAACTTGGACATACTGCATTGAAGTGTTGGCATCTATTCAACCACATGAACCAAGTAGAAGATATTCATCAGGCCCTTGCTGCAATGACTATAGTTGATTCACAAGACTTAGAATGGTTCCCAAATACAGGTGCCTCCACCCATATGATAGGAGATCCCAGTAAATTGCTAAATCTTCATCCCTACAGAGGCACAAATAGAGTCATGGTTGAGAATGATGAACAATTAATTGTTTCACATATTGGTGCTAAAAAAATATTGCTATTGGCTCTAAAAAAAATCAATGTTTCTAATATCTTCTTGGTGCCTGAAATGAAAAAGAACCTATTATCGATTAGTCAATTTACAATATATTTCCCTTGCATTTTTGAGTTCTCATCAAATGGTTTTTTAATTAAGGAAATGGGCATAGACAGAACTCTGGCCATTGGGAGTAGAAAGGGAGGATTATATGCACTTGAAGAAGTGAAATAAGCTTTATTATCTAATCGGAATAAAAGAACATCAGAAGATATGTGACATCAACGTCTTGTACATCCTCAAAATAATGTTGTTCGTTACTTAGAATCTAAATAATTAATTAATGTTGATGCATGAAATAAATCTCATTCTGTTTGTGTTAGTTGTCAGATGGGAAAAAATTGCAAGTTTCAGTTCAATGGTGTTGATAAAACCTCTACTGAACCTCTCTTTAAGATTCATTTAGACTTATGAGATCCTGTTTTAATTTTATCTAATCAAAGCTACCGATTTTATGTGCTGTTTGTTGATGATTGTACTCGTTTTACTTGGATTTATCTTTTGAAATGAAAATCTGAATTTTTTGCTGCATTTATAAAATTTCATCGCCTGGTTGAAATGAGGTTTGATAAAAGAATTTGAGTTTTTCAATGTGATGGAGGTGGTGAATTTGCTAAAAAAGAATTTATTGCTCATCTTAATGACAATGGAATCATGCAACAATTAGGTAACCCCTGAGCAAAATGGAATAGCTTAAAGGAAACATAAAAATATTGTAGAATTGGGCCCTACAATGATGTTTCATGCAGAAATTTCTCAACATTTTTGGGTTAACATACTGTAGTATTTGTTATCAATAGAATTGTCTCTACCAATTTAAAGAAGGATTCACCACACTCATTATTTTTTGAACTGTTACTAGACTACTCCTCTCTTCGAGTATTTGGTTGTCGGTGTTTGCCATATCTTCGAGACTATGCTGCAAACAAATTTAGTCTCCTCTCTCTTCCATGTGTATTCTTGGACTATAATATCCAACATAGGGGCTACATATGTCTATATCCACCCACAGGCCGAGTCTATATCTTTAGATATGTTGTATTTGATGAAATTTTTTATCCTTATGTTAACCTCAATTTTTTGTTTGATAGTGCTCAGATTTAGGGGGAGCCATTCATCTATGCAGAATGATCAGATTGTTATGAGTCTGACATACAAATTCATTCCTCTTTTGATTCATCACATCCACATAAATGACCTATACATGACGTACTTGATGTATTTGGTTCTTCAGGTCCTACTTTACCCATCACCAATGATAATCCTCCAACTTCTCTTATAGAAGAAGACATAACCACTGCAACACCAATCCAAGATGTCCAAGATGATACAACACACAATCATGGTGATGAACATGTTGCCACTAATGAAACCAACCAATCGAATTTTTTACCAGCCTATGAGCATCCTCATCATCACAGGGTCACAAGATCTCAAGATGGTATTCAAAGACCTCAGATTCTGCTTTCCATGGCAATAATTTCAAGTGCACCTACCTTTGAAACTATCCTTTCAGAGCCTAAAACTATTAAGTCTGCCTTGGGTCATCCAGGGTGGCATTATGTGATGGAAGAAAAAATTGAAGCCCTATATGTTAATTCAACTTGACAACTAGTTTCACGTCTTCCAGATATGAATGTAGTTGGTTATCGTTAGGTCTATAAGACTAAATTAAAGTCTGATGGAAGTCTAGAGAGAGACTAAAGCCAGACTAGTTGCTAAAAGATACAACCAGGTTGCTGGAATTGATTTATCTGAAACATTCAGTCATGTTATTAAGCTTACTAGTATTCGGATTGTGCTCACCATAGCTACTATGTGCCACTAGCCTATCAAACAACTTTATGTAAAAAATGCTTTCCTACATGGCTTTCTTAAAGAACCTATATTTATAGAATAACTTCATGGATTTGTGAGCTCAAAATATCCAAATTATGTTTGCCGATTAAAAAGAGCTTTATATAGTCTCAAGCAAGCACCTCGTGCCTGATTTGATCGATTTATTGCTTATTTATTAACTTTGGGATTTTATTGCAGCGTAGTTCGTTCATCTCTATTTATTTTTCGCATTAGTCAAATTATTGTTATCCTTCTTCTTTATGGTGATGATATTATTGTCATTGGTGATAATTCAGATATTCTAGAATTGTTTATTTTCTAACTTGAAAGGGAATTTGCAATGAAAAATCTTGGACCTCTTCATTACTTTTTTGGCATAGAGGTATCTTATTTTTTATGCGGGATTTTTCTCTCACAAAGTAAATATGCCTAGGATCTTTTTGATCGTGCGCGGATGCTTGGTACCAAACCTATTTCAACACCAATGGCAATAAAGAATAATATTCATAGGAATTCTTATTCATTTCCTGATCCTTCTCTTTATCGGAGCATTGCTAGTGCTCTCTAATATATTGCCATAACACGGCCAGACCTTTCTTATAGTGTTAATATAGTGTATCAATTTATACATGCCCCTACGATTGCACATTTTCAGGCAGTTAAGCGGATTCTTTGTTATCTCAATGGTACACAATCTTATGATTTAAGAATATTATTTACCAGTTCCCTTGAGTTATATGCCTTATCTGATGTAGATAGGGCTGGATGTTCAACCACTCGTTATTCAACTAGTTTCTGTACCTGTCTTGGTTCTAACTGCATATCTTGGAGTGCTAAGAAATAGTCGACTGTAGCTCGTTCTAGTATTGAAGCGGTACATCGATCTATGGCATCCACTGTTGCAGAATTGGCATGGCTTTCTTTTATTCTTCGGGATATTGGGTTGCCTCTTCTTCATCCACCAACACTTTTTTGTGACAATATTAGTGCTCATTGTATGACAGTTAATCCTATTTTTCATGCGCAGACAAAGCACATTGAGTTAGACTATCATTTTGTGTGTGAAAATGTTGCTCTTGGATTACTTATCACTCGTTTTGTTTTCTCTCGTAATCAAGTAGCAGATATCTTTACCAAACATTTGCCATGAGATGCTTTTCGAGATATTTGCTTCAAACTCGGGCTTTAAATGCCTCCTCAGTTGAGTTTGAGGAGGAGTAATAGAAACAATATCCAATTTCAGTTTTTGGAAAGGCCAAGATAGAAATGTTATCCTTTCTTTTTGAGATGAGAATGTAACAAGATAAGAAATTATATATTGCATGTAACAAGATAAAAAAGTATGTATTACACAATTGTATTATCATTATATATACAATGAAAGAACCACAACAAAATAGTGTGGGACACAATTATTTTTTTTAAAAAAGTTCCTCTCTCTCTCTCAAAATTTCTATAGAAGAATAGTCATGTGTGCAAACCACTTCGATTTGATCGTTGTGAGTAGTAATCTGAGTGAAGTTGAAAGAATTATGAACTATTTCCCCGAAGAATAAAGGATTTAGGAAAACGTCTATATCTTTCCAGGATTGAAATTATGAGATATGCAACCAAATCTTATTGATTTTGCAAAAGAAATTTGCACTATATCTTGTTCAAACTGATTTCAACATACTCCTAGTTTAAATCACAAGCTATTGAAAAAGGATGTCGATCTCATTAAATACATGAGACCATATAGTGAAATGGTAGGTAACCTAATTTACCTGACAATTACCCAATCAGACTTAAGAGTATCCAATTATGATAATGAGTCAGTTTATACAAGAGCCAAGGAAATGGCGAGTGCATGGAGTAAGGTATGTAAAGACACCCACCAATGAAGGCATGTTTTATACGTATCAAGTTCCCTTCATGCTAGCATGTTACTAATTTGCTGTTTGGAAGTGACAATCATCTCTTGATATGCGTGTACTATTTTGATTTTGGATTAGAAAGTGGATTATAGGGAAACAAGAAGTAGCATTATCCCAACACAACACATGTGATTTATCCCAATTACTCAAGGACTTTGAAGAAGCCACGAATTATGAAGCCCTAAATCAAAGTGTGACGATTTCAATTCCATCATAAATCTAATCATTTTTTTAGAAATAAAAAAGATTAAAATCCTAAGATTCAATAAAAATGTCCAATTTTGAGGTCAAATTTACGTGCTTTATGAAGTTCTCGATACTCTCCAATTCTAAAGTGGACTCTGAAAATTCCAGGAGTTAATGCATAGTATGCTCCAGAGGGAATACAATACACATGCTCAACAAAGAAAAATTAAAAAAGCGCACCATAAACTGTCGTAAGCCACGGAATAAAAAAACTTACGAGGTTCATAAGCTTTATTAGGAGGGTTATTCTTTTGATGCTCTATACTAATTATTTAAAAAACGGATCGATGACTTCAATCGGGTACCTCAAAAACTTATTCGGATTGGCGAATCGACGGTCCAGATCGCTATTTTACTGGGTAGAAAAAACAATGAACTGACACAAAAACACATGAAAAAAAACAGTACGCCTGTCAAAAATCGGTATGGATCGATGAATCGACCATCCAAATCACCATTTTATAGTGCAGAACCGTTGGTTCCCTTCTACACTCGTTTGTTTTCCTATAGATAACCAGAATGGGGGACAAGTGATTTCCTAACCATGCCGGGCAATTCTGTGCCAACTTGTCCTCTTTTAAATCACCGCTTTATAAATTAATGGGTTTCATGGCATCACTTGTGTTTTCCTGTGTCTTTCTCTAGTTGATTGTGCTCTTTCTTTTTTTTTGTTTCGACACTTGTACTCTTTTTTAATTTAATAAAGTAATTAACAAATTCATATTAATATAAAAAAAAAAGAAAAAAAAAAAAGAGAGCGACTGACTCAGCATCTAGACCCCTCAATGTGTGCCAGGCAAAAGGAAAAAGGCCCATGCCACACGCAATGGCCCTTAAATATTATTCCAAATCATATGTTTTTTAGTAGATAGTGCGTGATACTTATCCTTAATAAATCAAAGAAGCGATAAGATGACATGTTAATTAGAACTTTGCTTGGTGGCCCACAACTCCACTATTCGCTAGTGTGAAAGGCTAATTATGCTTTGGAAACCTTATCTACGCACCATTGGCTCACCACTACTTTTGCAAAGTGAATCATGCATTTTTCTCGTAATTCAATGAAGTTTATGCTTTTCTAACGTGGTCCACTACAATACGGAATCCCACTACAGTACGGAATCCCAATCAATCCAGGTCCGGGTATGGGTCCAAAATTTAGAACTGACGGGTCAGGTCCGGATCTAAGTTCGGTAATATTTTTTAGGTCCCAATATATTTAAATACAGTTAAATACATCGATATTTTAATTTTTGGATCGGGTCTGGTCGAGTCTGGGTATGGGTTTAAGTTCCACACTATACTTTTGGTCCAGGTCCGGGTCCCATATCAATTTTTTTGGTTTTGGACCCGACCCGTTGCCATCTTTAAGTGAGAGAGAGAGAGAGAGTGAGTGTGAGTGAGAGTTGTTGAAGATCTAATGAATCTGTGTCCCGAAGATGCAATATAAAGTGACCCTTCACAGACAAGTTTGGTGAGAGCGATAGGGCAACCATGACCAATAATGTACAACTGAAGCAGATTTTGAAAAGTTTAAAGCTTGAAAAAACCGTGAGGTCTTTGCTTACAGTGTTTGTGTAAGGCCCAATTGGTGTTGCCTAATTAAGGTGTCTTTAGAGAGAGTACCCTACGTATTAGCATGTTTAGGGTACTGAAAAGAAGCTTTCTCCCTATTTATTTCAAATTATGGGACCAAATATATGGTTACTGGATCAAGGAAGCCACATCTTGGTGATGGTCCCTCTAATACAGGTATGTTTATCATCTTTTTCCATTGTGTACTTGTTTTAAGATCTTTTTTATACTAGTAGTAAGGACAAAATAATACATGCGTTGGAGTGTAATACAACATCCTCTCTAGATTTTCCCCTACTTAAATCAACTTTCAATTTTCTAGAATTCAAGAAAGAGATTTTAGGAAATAGGGAAAATATCCAGTAAAAAGAGTTGAAACCCCTTACAATATCATTAAAGGGGTCAAAATGATAGCAAATTACTCTATTGGGCATGCCTTTTAGTTTTCTATGTCAATCAGGTACGTCCTTAGAAAGATGTTAAATTTTTTAAAAATCGCTCCTGTACAATATTTGAAATACGCAACATTCAGAAGTATTTTTTACCATTTGATATAAGAAAGTTATTGATGTTGTTTCCAAAAATTCCTTAATTCTTCCGCTTTAAAAAAGAGGAACAAAAAGTTTTTAAAGGAAAAAATACCAAGTCCAACTTCTTAATGCTAGAGAACTAGGGCTGAAATGGTCATTTTGTTAGGGCAAGTAGATGGAGCGAAAATACCGTCTTATCCCTCGTATTTCAATATTAGGAACACGCGACGTGTATTTTTAAAGAAAGGAACATTGTCCCGTGTTTCTAATGCTGAATAACTAAGGTAAAAAATTAAATTTTCTCAACCCGCATTATTCTCATGAGATAATGGGGGAAACTTTAAAAATGTGTTCCGCCTTCCTGATGCAGAACTATAGAGGATAATTTGTGATTTGGTACCGATGCTTTGTTTATGATAAATGATGAAAATATCTTTGAATGTTTCGCATTTCAAATGTCGAATAAGGGCGGTTTGAAAAAATTTCAATTTATCTGATTGATATAAAAACTAAAACAAAATACCTTCAAATGGGATTTGTTATCTTTTGACCCCTTTTAGTGATATCGTAAGGAGTTTCAACCCCTTTTTTGATATTTTTCTTTGAAAAGAAGCATTTTTGCAACTTCAAGTAAGGTCGTGTTTGGTAACTGAGAAAATAGGAAAAAACGAAATATTTTTTCAGTCACAACATTTTTTTCCTTGTTTCAAAATGGGGAAAACATGGAAAGCCCCATCTTTTCTCCGCATTTTCACGCTTTTTCCCTATTTTTGGGAAAAACTGTCGATTTCTCAATAAAATAGAGAAACTCGAGAACCCCCCTTGTCCGCCTTTCATTTTTCTAACCGCACAATCTCAATCTCTCTTTGCCTAAGCTCTAGCCCGAGCTTTCCCCAGTTTTCACGTACAGATTACCATACCATACAAGCGTTCTCAGCTTCCAACTAGAGTTTGCTACTTCCACTCTCTCAGAAATTCTCCTATAAAACAATTTTCTCTGTTACCAAACATACCCTAAGTGGTGGTTATAGCCGTTTCTTTATCAAATTGTCGAAAATGGCCTTGGAAGAGTAGTTATATTCGTTTCTTTGCCAAATTGCATGGAAAAATGGCCTTGGAAGAGTCAAGTGTAGAGTATCGGCACTCATAACGCGGTAATCACACCAAAATATATTACTATGTGGTTCACTTTTTAAAAAGGACAAGGTTTTGGTGATTTAGCCCTGTTAACTTGCAGTTCCTTGTTTATCTAACGTCCATCTCTAAGATGCATGTCAAAAAATGTTACATCAATTAAAAGTTAGAATGTAAGGTAAAAGTATAGAATTCAAAAAATATGATTTATATTTTTTAAAGAAGAAAATTTCCAAATTTAAATCATTGTCATGGTTGATATTATCGAACTGTAAAATTTTAGATTGAAAATACATCGTTGCGATATATTTTTATAGGGAGACTACTAAAAAATAGTGTGAGTCTGCCAACTCACCAAACACTTCTCCTTTGAAAAAAGGGTACAGTTTGCATACGGATGCATCCGTAGGTGTAGAGGTAAGGTGCACCTTCAAATTTTATCATTGTATATAATTTTGATAAAATGTTCTTAAGATTATCTCAAAATCTATTTTTATATCTAATTATAAAATTTTAAATTTAAAAAATGGTTAAAATCAAATAAATCTATAAACATAAGAAAATCCTGAAAATTGACAGTGTAGATAATATGCTATAAAATACACTATTTTTGAGACTTAAAATCTTTTTATTTTTCATAGTCATACATCTCGATGTCGAGATGATCAATCAAAGGACTTTTCAACATTAAAACTACCTTTTCCGATAGATTTTAGAAAGGCATCCGTACTTCGACATTATAAAGTAGCATCCTTATATAAACCTTTTCCTTAAAATAAATTACTTTTTGTAATATCTTACTCATCAACTAACGGTATATGTGTAAATATCATTAAAGGTAAATGGTATTTTTGTTATCTTCATAAGGGGTAAAATTGAACTTTTTATTAAAAGATAAAAAGTATTCTACAACCAAAGTTTCATGATACTAACATCCAAAAAAACATTGAAATTTTGTTAAAATTTTGATTTTACCTTCCATTAATGATTAAGCTACCTATCAAAACAGTTTTTTGAACAAAAAGTAATGATTTTTCTAATAAATAAACCGATCACAACCTATATAAGGGTTAGAAATTGTTCCGATACCGCTACCGTAACGAATATGAGGTGGGGCTTTGTTTACTGTAGCGGTACCATAACAAATATGACATAATAGGTTTGTGGTTGTCAAGTTTTCATGATAAATCGCAACAGACATAATAGATTCATTGCGGGGGTGAAAATATTATTCATTTATTCCTATAGGCGTTAGAAATTGTTCTCATATATATACATATGGGGAATGATTTCATGTCACAGTATCACATTGAAATATAATGAAACTACACTTTTAGAAGAGCATGTTTGTGGCATATTGTATAACCCAAAGTTTTGCACATGCAGACACACACCCTTCGTCCTAATGATCAATTCAAGATAAAATAACATTCAGTTTGCACCCCAGATATAGTCAAGATGAGTTCCCTCTAACAATGAATCTAGACCATCTATTTGTTACTGTACAATAAATAAAACCCCTCCTATTATGTCATATTTGTTATGGTACCGCTACCGTAACGAATATAATAGGTTTGTGGTTGTCAATTTTTTACGATAAACCGCAACGAACTTAATAGATTCGTTGCAGGGGCGAAAATATTATTCATTTTTTCCTATAAGATTTAGAAATTGTTCTCCTACATATACATATGGGGAATAATTTGATGTCATTGTATCATATTGAAATATAATGAAACTACACTTCTAGAAAAGTATGGTTGTGGCATATTGTATACCCCGAAGTTTTGCACACACAGGCATGTACTCTTCGTCCTAATAATCAATCCAAAATAAAATAACATTCAGTTTGCACCCCAGATATAGTCAAGATGAGTTCCTTCTAACAATGAATGTAGACCATCTATTTGGTGAATTTCAAGATCTAGGCCTTTACAAATTCAAAATCAAGTTTTTTCCTTTTTTGACATTGTTAATCTATTGATAAGAAAGCTAAAAAAAATACCCTTATCTAGACTAGGATCTCAGTGGTTTCAATATTGGATAAAAACGAAATCCAAATAAAGGTAGATGATCAAACAAAGCAAAGTTCAAATTTTTTTCTCTTTCGGTAACATTCGCCCACGACGTGTCCACTTGACTGTCTTCCGATTGTTCCACAGAAATAGAGTAATAGGAAATAAAAAGGAGATAGAGGTATGTGATCAATAGTCATCTATCTTGATGGTACATCCTTATGTGTTATGAAACACAATAAAACAACGAGTCTTACTATTCCTACATGAGTAACATACCTATTGATACCTCCAATGGGGTAACTTTATATCTCTTATGCATACATAATGCTTCCCGATTTCACTCTAAATTAGGAATTTTTTCCAAGTAGATCCATTGGAGCCGTTCATCAAAAGCGTTGTCAGATAAAAAAGATGTAAAAAGAAAAAAAATCTTTCTAAGGACTAGAACTAAGCATCACACTAAAATGGAGGTTTTATTTGAATTGGGCTAAAAAACAGTTTCTAGGGTATGCTTTCAAATTTTACCTTTTTGTGATAGTACATTACAATGAAAAAAGTTGTTATATTTAAAAATTAGGAGCAAACAAATGATACTAATATGGTT
>NW_006499728.1:6631127-6642368 GCF_000471905.2 Amborella trichopoda | reverse complement strand
CGAATAAAAATAATAAAAATCATTATTTAAGAAAATAATGACCAAAATACCTCCAAACTTTTTGGGGGTATTTTGGTCAATTTATTTCATGTAAAATATTTTTTTGATATTTTTGAAAGGTTCATCTATTTTTGATAAACATACGCTTAAAATTTCAAGTGATTTGGACTTGTAGAAAAAAATAAAAAAAATTTCAAACACTACCAGACATCTGTTATTGTTAGATCGGCCCATATTCAATCTTGGCCGTTGGGCTCATATGTTCATATGAGCTAGTGCAGCTTTTTCCTCTATCTATATATATATATATATAGAAAGACACTACAAAATGCCTAGCTCATATGATATGAACATATGAGTTCAACGGCCCAGATTGAATCTGGGCCGATCTGACGGTCACGACCTCATTTCATGTTTGAATTTTAAATTTTTTTCTACAAATCCGAATCACTTAAAATTTTAGGCATGTGTTTTTCTCATCAAGCCGCACCTACTAAAACAATAAAAAAAAATTATTCGTAAAATAAAATGACCAAAATACCCTTAAAATTTTCTGGGGTATTTTTGATCAATTTATTTAAAATATTTTTTTTGATATTTTTCAAAGATTTAACTATTTTTTATGAACACACTCTTAAAATTTCAAGTGATTTGGATTTGTAGAAAAAAATGTGATTTGGATTTGTAGAAAAAAATTAAAATTCAAACAGTACCGGACATCCGTGTTCATCAAAATAGTCCAAATTCAATCTGGGATGTTGGGCTCGTATGTTCATATGAGCTAGTGGGCTAATCTCAGCTTTTTCCATATATATATATATATAAAGTAAAATCTAGATCGTTTAAACAAATTTTAGAATTCTCAAATCAATCTAAAACAATATTTTTATAATATATTAATTAAAAAATAATCTTTAGGGTGAAGCAATCCAAGTCCAAACACCACGAGGGACCCAATAGTCCTCCACGAGGTGACTGTGATGACTATGAGCTTTAATGCCAACTGTTGGGATTTAAGGACCCTCTTATTCGTGGAAATAAGAATCCCTAAAGTTGGATCCCAAGTTCTTGTACCTAACCAATTAGAAACAAAATTGAGAGTGCAAACAGTAAAACAAGAAATAAAAAACACTACAATAACACGAAGATTTGTGTGGTTTTTCTTAAAAGGTCTACATCTATGAGCATGGCAAACTAAAATTCATTATACCAAAAAGAGTTACATCACAAATTTTGAGACGCATATTTATCTCTCTAACCCTTGAATAAAGCCCCATTGAGCAACCTTTTTAGATCAGTTCTCCAAACTGGCATCATCCCCCAATCTCTTATCTCTCTTCTATAACTAAACTACTGTCTATAAGAGAACCTTGAGGAAAACTAAGACTTTCTCAGACTTAAAGATAAAGCAAGAGCAAACTATCTAAAATCTCTATAAAAACCATTTTTCTATAAGAAACAAATCTCTCATTTCACAAGAAATACCGTTATAATAGTTCTCTCTATAGGAAGCTCACTTATCTCTATACACATGAATCGCCTACCTCTCTCACGCTAAAAAAAATCACCTTTTCCCTATGATGTCCCAAATAGCTCACACAAGTTCTTTCTTCTTTTATTCCATATATAACCAAATCCCATATCAAATAAAAATAAGAAACTCCTTATAGAAGTCCCATATATCTCAAATTTTGGATATATAACATGCACCCAGGCACAGAGAGAGAGAGAGAGAGAATTGAATGGAGACTCTCTCTAGAAAATAAATCAGTATGAGAGAGAGATTTTCCGGGCACAAATGCTGCCAGAGAAGTGGAAACGAGTTATAGATATGTGTGCATGGTGCCCACTTTTTACTCCAAAACCTAAATCACATAGACTTTCTCTCTCCTCTCTTTCTCTCTCTAACATGTAAAAACAGAAACAGAGACAAAAGTAAAGGAAGACAAATCTTGATCTGCGTCACTCGAGGAAAAAAAAGGAAAAGAAGTTTCATCTTTCAATCAGTTTAAGTCAATATTTTGTACTTTTAAACTGGTACTTTCCTTGGGTAGGTTGGGTGACAAACTCCATTAATACACCTTCCTCATATAGACCTACATTAAATTCGAGCAAACCACATCATCATGGCGTTTTATGCTATCAATATTATATGAAATGCATAGAGAGATGAGCAATAGGGCGGTGGGAAAATGCCATACGGCCTCCTGTGGGAGGATGAGGGTCTCGTTTTAGAGAGAGAGAGAGTGTGAACACAGGAGTCACGTATCACTCTCTCTTGCAACGACATTTCATTGAGAAAATGAAACAAATTACAACTTTCAATACAAAGGAAAAGAAAAATGAGGAATTACAAAAGAAGATAGAGAAAGCATATATAAAAATGATATATGCTCTTTCATCTTCTAAGTGTCTGTGTAAAGAGTTAATAATCATAGCGAAAGATGCGTAGGGCCCTTGACAGTCTGATATTCTCACTGCTTATGCTCAATGCACTCAAGTGAGTGCATTGGATAATTCAATTTCCCATTCTTCTATAAATGATTCTTTTGCTTTTCAATCTTTTGGTACGAAAAACTTTGTTTTGGGATGTTATTTTTATCATCACAGTTCTCTCACTTTAAGGTGAAGATTGCTTGTGAGATTCCTGCGGCCTTTTCAGCTATTGTACTTATTTAGTGATTAATAAAAGTAAGTAATCTTGTCCCAAAAAAAAAAAAAAGTTGTGGCCTCTAATTTTATTCTTGCCAATTGACCCATATAATTATGAGGAATGAGATTCTCAAATCATGACAGGGTAATTATTTCTGACAATCTTTTTATGGCTAAAAAATTTTTGATGATTGAATCAGTTTGTTATATTATAGTGTAGTCATTTATCTTTGATACAAAGAAGTCACAATTAGTTATAACCATCTAATGTGAAATCTGATAATTTAAAATTCAATTTTTTTTAAAAAAAATTTGAGCTTGGTCAATGAAATAAATACAACAATCCAATTTTACATCTTCAAAATTAATTATAACTACTTTATATTAAAGATAATTGATCTCATTATATGCTTTCCCTTTTTATATATCACTGGAATTTGCATGGGATAAGTGCCCATAGGTCGACAGCTCTTATTATCGCAGTACATAAAGTCTGCCTTATATTATTTTCCATGTTTGAAAGTCCTCACGACTTCAACAGTTGTTTTTCCTCTTTTTATAAGGTCCATGCTTTTGAGGGGCAAGGTTGACAGGACCTAATTTCCGTGGAAAAATATTTATAGATACTTATAAAAAACAAAAAAGTTTCAGAAAGGTCTCGGCCATGTGAGAAAAAGCAAAGCTTCTTTTTGAAATTTAAAACTTTCAAATTGATGATCTCGACCGTAATCGTTATGGTTGTGAAAGCAAAACAAAAAAATTTCAAACTTTGAGATAGTATATATTGTAATAAATTATCCAAGTTGCCTATTTTGAACTGTTCATAGAACAGCAAGATCTGCATTATATTTTACCTTCAAATTTCACAGCCAGTGTTGAAATTTGATTTTAGAACAATCAAAGAGAATTATGATCCCCAAAGCACTTTCCAAACGAGGATTTGCGTTAGGGTTATTTTTTTTATATTTATAGATACTTATAAAAAACAAAAAAGTTTCAGAAAGGTCTCGGCCATGTGAGAAAAAGCAAAGCTTCTTTTTGAAATTTAAAACTTTCAAATCGATGATCTCGACCGTAATCGTTATGGTTGTGAAAGAAAAACAAAAAAATTTCAAACTTGAGATAGTATATATTGTAATAAATTATCCAAGTTGCCTATTTTGAACTGTTCATAGAGCAGCAAGATCTGCATTATTTTTTACCTTCAAATTTCACAGCCAATGTTGAAATTTCCAAACGAGGATTTGCGTTAGGGTTATTATTATTTTTTTTTATCAAAAAGTTTAGGCCCTAGTAGTAAATCAAATTATGATATTATCAAACTTGGAAAGTGGGGCCACTTTCCAAGTCGGTGCATCGAGATCGCACATCTTAGGAAATCTCAGTCGTAATTATTTACCAAATTATTTTACTCCTCTTTCACACTATTCGACATTATGTTGCTTTCTGATATTTTTCTTATTGTTTTATTTGAAATTGCTATTAAATATTTACCAAGTAATTTTACTACTCTTTCACAAAATTCGACATTATGTTGCTTACAGATATTTTTCTTATTTTTTTTATTTGAAATTGCTATTAAATCGCCAAGCATTTCGAAGTACTCCTCGTACAGAAGATTCCACTTAAGACTCTTGTCCTCAACTCTTAGCACAAAATAACACACTCAATATCCACCGTGTAAAATGAGTCCCAGCCTTAAAAAAACAGGGCCTGCCCATGAACTGTGGCTCGAGGACCGAGCTAGGGGCTAGTGTTGGCATGGTTCGCCCTGGTCCAATCCTTTTTTTTTTTTTCTTTCTACATGTGTTTTTGGCTTGGACCTAGGCCAGCCCTATGGCTATAAATACCGGGCCAGGGCCAAGCCTGGTCTAACCGTTTGCCACCCTTAAGTGTCATTACAGTAAAGAAGATAATGTCCTCCCAGCCAGAGTATATCCTAGATTTACTCTTTTAGTTAAAATCTTGTCCATTCATAATTTTGATAATGTAAACCTCCTCTACTAAATCATCATCTTTAGAAAAAGTTTTTATTTCTCGAAAACATTCTATTGTGCCTGAAATAGTTGTATCTTAAGATTGAATAGAGACCGCTTAATTCTTGGATAATTAAATTTAAGTTTCTAGGAATCATAATTCAAAATTTTTCATCATTAAAAATGCTCATCTCGTGATTCTAAATTGGATCTCGAAGCATTGACAAAAAAATGTCTTGTTACCGGACTCTCTCGCTCAAGGGAGCAAGTGTAGAAACATATAATCCTCTAGGATCATGCTGTAGATAGCTGCACATTCTATATATTTCGATAACGAAATATATTTTCTTCTTGACAAAATTTATATAAGCCATCAACCTTAATACAACGGAAGTAACACACATGTCAAAAATCCATAAAAAAAGTAGTTTCTAAGCTAAGAAACCCTCTTCTTGGTTATCTTAGACTTCGAGATATATAAATATGAAGAAAAAAAGGATTAAATCCCTAAAAAAATACATATTGTAACATATTATCTAGACCATCCATTTTCAAGATTTTTAAATGTTGTTGACTCAATCTTTTTGGGTTGTAAATATTATAATTAATGGTAAAAATAAAATTTCATGGCATTATAAGAGTTACGGACACCAAAATTGCATATTCGGACAAAGCTTAGAAGTGTGGCTTACTTTCACTGATGTTGACCAACAAATCCCATTTTAGCTAGGATTCGGATGGATGCTGAGATCCGATTGCACATGGAAATGAAAAGTGATAGAAGAAGCAGCATAGATTTTACAAACAAAACCATATCATCAACAAAGACTTTACAACCAAAACCATAACGTCAAGAAAGACTTTACAAACAAAACCATAACATCAGGAAGCCGGTCCAATCTGTCCAACCCGCTTTGAAAGGCACTTCACTTAAGGATTCGTTTGAAAACCCTTGGAGAGTGCATTATAAGTAACGTTGTTGAAGTTCAATTTAAGTGACATGCAAAAGGCATTCAATAACCAGCATTTTGCATTCCACCATTCACCCTTTTTTTTTCTATTTTTTTTAATGAACACAATTGGAAAACCCTCCGATTGATGATTCAACCTTGAGATTTATAGACATAAAGAGAAAAAAAATTTCATATTGTATATTTTTAAGATTTTGTGTTTATAGTTCAGCTTGATCTGCATTATTTTTAAAATTTTAAATTTTATAATTAAGTTGAACATTGATTTTTAAACCACCATAGTAAGATTTTGGACAGCAAAATTACATGTTGTGATAAAATTTATACATGCACCTTATATAAATTCATATCATGGCCTTAGACAAAGTTCAACAATTCATCAATTGGCCTTCCTCATATGAACCTAGAAGATTTGGAATAAGCAGTATGATATTTCACGGATTTCAATACCATTATATGTCTGAAATGCGTAGAAAGTTGACCAAGAGGGTATGGCCCCTCTCTTTCTCTCTCAAAAAAACTTTTTAGTCACATTCAAGATCCACTTCCACAGTCTCTCTCTATAACATGAGTCTTCTTCTCTCTCTCTCTAGGATTCTCTCTCTAATTCTGCCTTCCCTGATCTTCTCTCTCTTTCACGATGTGGCCATGAGAAGAACCAAGCTGGAACCTTCATTCTTCATGTACTTTAGGTGCGGATTTTGAGAGAAAATTTGATTTGTCTATCGATATTATATTTTCCCTTGAGCCTGCATGGTGACACAAGGAGTAATAGTGGAAGATGCATAGGATTATTTTTATTTTTATTTTTATTTTTTAGTAGTAGATGCCGAGAGTTTCATCATTATTCTCAGTATATGTGCTTCATGCACTCAAGTGAGTTGTATAATTGAATGGGAAAGTTTTATCTGTTCGTCCTACAACATAGAAGTTATATCCTTCCTTTACCATCCAGCCATCCATTTTTTGTTAAGAGAATCACTCACTGTTAGATATTAGATCCGATGTCTCAAAGTATTTTATTTTAGGTTTTTTTAATACAATTTTTTTAAATATAAAATTTGATGTGTCATCTTCTCATTGGGACGTACCTATAAAAAATATTAACAATATTTTTTAGATAAAAAATAAAGACCAAAATACCCCTTGAATCTTTCAAGGGTATTTTGGTCATTTTATTTTATTAAAAATATTTTTTTATGTTTTTTGTTAGTGTGAGTTTAATAGAAGAATGAACGTCCAAAATTTGGTGTCAAAATAGTTTTTTAAAAAAAAAGTTAAAAATAAACCAGTACAAAAACATGACATTGTGATTAGGACAATCTTAACCCTCCATTAAAAAATGGACGGTTGGATAAAAAGGAGAATAGAACTCCTATATTGTAAGGAGAACATAGAAAGCTCCCCTAATTGAATTTCCCATCTTCTATTACTGTGTGTTGGGATGTTGTTTTTTATCATAGAAGTTATCTCACTTATGATATTCCAGTGTCCTCTATTTTTTTTTCTTGCCAAATGACCCATGTAATGGCAATGAGCGAAGCTTAGTCAAAGTAATTATTTGTAGATATCTTTTTAAAATTTAAAACATCTTGCTAAGAAACTTAAGACGTTTGAATAGTTTATCGCATTAAGGAAAAATGTTATACTCGTCGGGGGATGTATTTCTACATTCGCTGAGGCGTAAACCATCCACTCAAAGATGAATGTAAATGATGGTCCTTAAAAAAAAAAAATCAACAGTGTAAATAATCCTTTAAAAAAATGTTATTTTTAGTTTCTATTTTTTTTTACACATGAATGATTTCCATATTAGGATTACATATTCCTTAAAAACTATAAAAAAAAAAATATCATCAAGGGCGGCTGTACTTCCACGTGTGAGTACGAGGACTCGTAAAAACCGTGCTCTTACATTAATATTAAATTTCCATAAAATAATTTTATGAACGCATGAAAAGAATGAGTGATCATTGCATAGTCTATTTTATATGATTGTACTTTTTTGAAAGTAGTTGTGCCTTCAACAACAATTTTTCTATTTTTTTTTCAAATTAAGTCATACTTTAGGGGCTAGCTCAGGGAGGTTAGCAGCACCTATTTGTCATGGTGAAATATTTACAGGATAGTTTTAGTAAATAAAAATATCAGGCATAAGTTCCAGCTTGGGATCGCATATCTTAGAATATCGCAGCCGTCCATTCATCTACATTATTCGACCATCTATTGCTTTCTGATTTTTTATTATTTTTTATTTGAAATTTCTATTAAATCGCCGATTATTTCGGATTACTCGTCGTACGAAGAAGGGTAAGTTATTTGAACTTTAAGTTCTTCTTTTTTCTTTTTTCTTTTTTTTGGTGTGCGCGTGTTTGATTGCCTTGAGCATTTTTTGGGAAAATTATGTACACCCTTGTATAAAATTTTCAAAGCTTTTTTTGGATTGTTTTTTTTTTTTTAGTAATGATCTATACCCATACGTGTAGGATTTCAAATGATCACTATTAATTTGATATAAATATATGCAAAAGTCAAATCTCATAGTGATTTTGATAATTTTTATAAAGATCTATGCCAAATTTAATGGTGATCATTTGAGATCCTATACGCATGAATAAAAAAAAATCCTATATGATCATTACTCTTTTTTTATTAACACTAAAAACATGATTACGATTGTCTATTGCATTGACCCTAGGGTGAATTTTCTTTGTTATTTTAGATGAAAATGTCCATCTCAATAAAAAACAAAAAGTTTTATTTTAGGACCAGTTTGACTCTTTGGGTAAGATTGGTCCAGCCTTGCAAAGGTCAAACCAAATTTAAGCTTATAATTTTATTTTATTTTTTTATGTTTGATTGTGTGGAGCATTTTTGCTTAAAATTGTTTAAAAATTTCACTTGAGTCGAGCAAAAAAAATAGTAGCAAGGTAAAAATAAATAAATAAATAAATTTTATTTTATTGTATGAGGTAGAGAGGTATGTGTACTTAACATCGAGGGATTTAGCATAGGCAGGCTCAAGAACAATACGGGTGGTTCCCACCTTCCAAAGCATTTTGAGATCGTAGTCAGGTGTAAAAGGAGAGTCATTTTGAGAAGAGGGAGAAGGAGAGAGAGAGATTAGAGGCACCAATAATAGAGTCCAAAGATTATGTGCTCCCCACAAGACCATATCCTAGATTTGCTCCTTGGACCGGAATCTTGTCTAACAGTGCTCTTAAACTCTACATTTTAAGAACCTGACATCCTCAACTGAATCATCATTCTCAAACAAACAACGTTCTTTTTCTCAAACACATTATATTAAATATATATTTCTATATATCTTAAGATCGAACAATGACAGCCTAATTTTATCGATGATTAAATTTGAGATGAACCCATAATCCAAACCTCTTCACTTTTGAAAGATACTTATCACATGATTTTAAAGTAATAGACCCCAAATAGTTAAGGTAAGGCTCAAATGATGATGATGATCAAGTAATTCTAAAGTGAACCTCATAACTTTTGACAAAAATGTCATGTTATAGAATTCCTTTGTTCAAAGGAGAGGGACGATATACACATGCCGGATCACACCACACACAATCACACATTCTATATTTTTGGGAACAAAATATAGTATTTTTATATTTGAAGTTATATAAGGCATCAACTTTACAGTATAGAAGAAAGGTGCACCTCACAAATCCATCTAATAATGTTGTATCAATGCTAGAAAACTCAGGAATTGATCATCTGGACCTCAAAATATATGGATATGAAGTAAAAAAGATTTCAAGTCCCAAAAATAATGTACATTGTGAATCATATATTTTCAAGTTTTTTTAAAGTATTTGTAGATTGACACGATCTACTATTTTTTGGAAAATTTAAAAGTCATAATTAGAAACAAAATTAGATTTTTTTGGTTATTATGAAATTTCTAATATTGAAATTACATCTTTCGACATAGTTTGAATATGTTCCTTATTTTGATTGTTGAAAGTTGATACCTTGCACAAACCCGACCCATTTAGCTACGGTCGGATGTTGAACATCGGATTAGGAATGGAAATTGATGTAAGAAGCTGCAAAGATTTTACAAAAAAAGTTGGTATACTATGAGATCATTTACTATTATTATAAGGAGGTTACAATTACTCTTGACCATTTCATGTCAAATTGGATGGCTAGGGTGTGTTACAAAATTCAAAAAAATTTAATTTTGAATTTTACATTTACAACTACCTCAAATATGACGGATAATAATAATTATGAAATCCTTGTGCTAGAAGGTAAAGATCACTTTATAATCTTTTCCTTAAAAAATTTAAACATGAATGAGCCGGTTAAAACTGCCAGCTTTCAAAGGGTATTGACTTTGTGGTTCTTTTGGAGAACCAGGGAGAATGGATTACAAAGTAACGCTGTTGAAGTTTACCAGCGTTGATTGGCCACATTTGCACTCAAAGGCTTCTTTAATAACCAGCAGTTTGCATTACGCCTACCACCTGCAATCAGTATTATGCCGGGATTCAGTCGAGTATCTCGGTCTCGTGCATATTTTTTGAATTGTATATACAACTTGGGGAAAATTAAAAATATAATAAAAAATATAAAAATTGTGGGATTGCTCCAATTTTTTGTGTATGATTTATATTTTTTGCAAAGATTAGTTTTTTTTTTTTGCCATAAATCTATATTTTTATATTTTAGCTTTTCCAATATCTTTTAAGCTTATTTGAGCTCCTTAAGGTTGTTTTTTGTTTTATTTTGCTTTTAATACAATCTCCTTATTTTTAGAATTTGTTTGTCATTTTTTATCAATCTATTGAGGGATTTTTGTGTGGAGCATGTAGTTTTGCAGCTCCCAAGTGGATCTCAACCTAGAACCAACTACCTAAAGCTTCAATGCCTTATCTTACTCAAACCCCTTTGGCTTAGGTTAAAAAGTTAAAGAGAGATCTACTAGCAAGGGGATCTTCCCCTTTGTTACACAAAAATCAATGTATTATCTTCTTACTCAAACGCTTTTGGCTTAGATAAAAAAAAGAAAGAGAGATCTATTAGCAAAAGGATCCTCCCCTTTGTTACACAAAAATCAAACCGCCAACAAGAGATTACTCACAAAAATCAAGCCGCTACAAGGCATGCCTTGGGTTTGCTTAAATTTGTAGAGTCAAATCTTGACCGTCGATCTAATAAGAGTTGTGGGGTGAGAGATTTGAACATTCATTTCTTTGATCTACTATCAAGATTCAAAGAGATGAGCTCTTCCATTTTCTATATCTATTCTCATCAAATCTTTTAAGGAAATATATATGGATTTGTCTAGAGTTAACAACCCCTCAAAATACAAAGGTTCAAGTTAGATGGAGTTGTGATGGATGTATTTATCAAAACAATCATTATTTTTTTATTAAAAATTTATATAAATAGATAGTTTTACCATCAAGCAAGGGCAAATTTAAAATTTTCATAAAAATACAGTGGCATTTTGAAACTTAGTGTCCTAGACGACATTGTCCTTTAGTTAAAATTTCAACCATTATGGAGATGACAAAAGTAACATTTATTTTGTAGTAACATTTACAAAATTGCCCCACAAAAGTATCTTTTTTAGAAAAATAGACTACAAAATTGATAAATCTACC
>NW_006499728.1:6598437-6630820 GCF_000471905.2 Amborella trichopoda | reverse complement strand
ATATATATATAACATCCTTATTCTCAAATAGTTCTAAACATTTCAAATATTCAACCTTATGTAAGTTGGCTATACCCCCAAGACGGTAGCTCTTACCCAATCTTGGGGGTCGGGTACATGGAAATCTATTAGGCGACAATATATTAGAAGAAAATATGAGATTTGCACTGTTATTTCAAATATTCAATCTCATCATGTAACTTGGTTATACCTGCAACAGGATAGCTATCATCCAATCTTGAGGGCCATTTGGGTACGTGGAAATCTATTAGGCGACAATATATTAGAAAAAAATATGAAATTTACATTGTTTGGGTACACTTTAATAATAAAGAAATGGAAAGACATTATCCAATATTAACTGAGATTTCTCAAAAAATCATGAAATCCATTACGTACGGTGGGGTGAAAAATCTATTACGAGGTTGACAAGTAATGAAATCTTTTGTGTGGGTCTCTCTGCCCTATCTTCATTTTAAAAAGTAAATGTAAGGGATATGAAAAGGGGAATCTAAATCAATTTGAACATGTGTACGATGACAATTTTCAACTACAATCATAATAAAAAATTTCTACATCCCTCTCTCCCCAATTTGGTTGTAGCGCTCATCTGAATCTCATATAAAAACAAAAAAAAGTTAATAATTAGTAAGTGAAAGTAAGGGAAAATCTAAATTGATTTGAATAGTTTGGACAATTTTCTACTGCAATCATCATAAAAAAAATTTATACTTCCCTCTATCCTCAATTTGGGTTGCAGCCCTGCCATCAGCTCTAATATAAAAACAAAATAATAATTAGTAATCGATGAGACATTATACAGCACAATCATAACAACAAATTTCACACAACATAATCCTCACAAGAGATTAATAAAAGCTCAATTGAAATAAGATAAATATTTAGTCTCCTCCAATGATTCAAAATTTTCTACTGCAATTACCAAACTTTTTAGTTTACTAATCAAACTTCTTCCCATTTTTTAACTTGTACTATAAAAATTTTGATTTTGGTATCATAAATTTATTACTTATTTGAAATTATATATAGAGAGACATTTGCAAAAATTCTATAAAAATTAAATAAAAATAAGGCTTACCACAATAAAATCATGTTATTCCAATCATATTGTTCCAATGACTTATTATGTTGAAACCAAAGTCTAATCATGTTAGCCAAACATGGCCATATTTTCCATATTTGGATGGTAATGCATTTCTCATATTTCTTCCATACGTAGGCAAACAGTAGCAATGTATTTCCCAAGTTGCATCTAAATACTACCGAACCAGTGACAATCCATTTGCAGGTAATATGTATTACGCCTATAATATATTTCACAGCCAATATATTTTCAGGTATCTAAACGTCCCTTGGAGAACAAGTTAGTCCCTATGGGTGGTACATGCCAACCATTGGTTGCCATGTGGCCCCACTCAATCATGTTCTAAATTAGGCTCCCATATTTTTGAAGGATCTCATATAATTTTAGAAAATATTTTATTTTATATTTAAAATTTTTAAATCTTATTTTTTATGTAAAACATTGAAAATTCAATTTCTCTTGATTTATAAATCCAAATGACAAAGATAAAATATCAGAAGATTCACAAAAATTCAAATAAACATTTTAAATATCATATATCATAAAATTAATTAAAACTAATTAATTTTGATGGCAATCAGATCCTTTAGATCTATGACTTTATCAATATATAGAAGCACTCTACCTTAAAATGTGGACTACGATCTCCTAGCTTTCTCAAAGTGACTCGGTAGTTTTCATGACTCACAATCCACTGCAATGACTCATGATTGGATTATCAAAGTTAGCCAATAGACTAGGGGACACAATACCAATTTATGGATTTCAGGTTCTCCCCTATAGACAAAAAAAATCATAGTTCTCTAGACCATGATGCGACCATGACTCTATGGTGCATAGGGGTAAGCTCTCGTACATGTACGGGCTTCACCCTCATTGGGGATTTCAAAACAGCTATCTATGTACATGTCTTGTAATGATATAACGATGATATTTTGACCCTGTCTCTGAAAGTTATTCATCACACACAAGGGCCATACAGTCCCTCAACTCTCATCTAAGCATACTCCGACTATATTAAGAGCTAACTCACTAAATGGTAGATCCCTATGCTCGAGTATCTTGGGTTTTTCCAAACTCGAATGACTTAGCACGTCAAGCCTACCCTGAGTATCGACAAATCGCATTTGCCTAGTATGGTCTATAAGAGGACCACACTCCCACTGAGTTTATGTTTCACTATATAAAATACTCATACAAGCTCTTATAAAGCCTTTAAAGGTCATATAAACCCAACAGATGCACCATATACAACACACCATGCTGTGCTTTTCAATTATCATACCGCTAACCTAAAAAATCACAAAAAAAAAGAGGAATGCTTTTCTTTTTTTTGAGATTCAGGCCTGCCCTTATCCCACAAGGCCGGCCCAAGCCCGGCTTGGCCCTATTACGGTCAGGCGGACAAAAAACTCATGAAGAAACAATAAAAGAAAAAAAAAAGAGAACAAGAGGCTTAGGCCACGTCGAATTGGGCTAATACTAGCCCTAGGCGGGCCCTCATACCACAGTTTGTGGACCAAGCCCTACTCTTTTAGAGCAAGGCCGTATAAAAACGAAATAACAATCCACGAAGCAAGAAATAAGAAAACAAACACCAAAAGAAAAGAGTCAGTCAACCACAATGCAAAGATATATGTGGTTTGGCAACGTGCCCACATCTACGGGGAGATGAGAGCTTCTTTACTGGCAATGGAGAATAGGGTTACAATAGTTATATTCCTCACATCTCTCTCTGCTTCTGTATTACAAAAAAATCTTTGCTTTTCTTTAACCCTAAAAGAATCCCCATGTCAACAATATATATAGCGTCAGGTAGATGGTACAAATTACTGAAATACCCCATGTTCATGCCCTTCGGGCTTTTAACCGCCCTCCGGAGTCGTCTCTTGACTCCACTTTAGCAAACTTATTTCCTTAGAATACAAGACATCAATCCTCAACAGGCCGGGTGGCCCGGTCCATTGCCAGCCCTACTCAGGACATAGGACTTTTATAATAATTTAAACTCTTAGGAATAATGTTTAAAAAATGAGACCAGCCAAGTGAATCTGCCTTATAGAAAAATTAGTTTGGATTCGTGAAGTGAACTTATTTTTTAGTGTGAGAATAGGTAAAAAACAGAAAAGTGCAAATAGAAACAAGAAAATAAAAAATGGAAAGTAATAGAAAAACCTTTTTTATTTTCAAAATTTAAAAGTAATCCTCATATATTTTATATTGTACAATTTCAGTGCCACTTTTTTATTGTGAACATTGTAGTCTAATCTTATTCTTTTTTTTTTGGGTAATTCGGTGGGAAAGACATGCGCCTACCCCGTTTTTTCAAGTAGATTAAGAGTTAATTTTTTGAAAGTATTAGTAGGGTGGAGTTAGCGATGAGAATGGAAACCACAATGTAGTGACTAGGGTGTGCGGTGCTACCACCATAACCTTAACCCCTTTGCCAAAAGTCCACTACAACCCCAGCCCGTACCCGTTTTTTCAAGTAGATTAGTTAGTTTTTTGAAGGTATTCACCACAACTCCAGCCCCTACCATTTTTTTTCAAGTAGATTACCCCTACCTGTTTTTTCAAGTAGATTCTGTTTTTTCACGCAGATTAGTTAGGATTTTGAAGGTATTCACCACAACCCAGCCCCTAGCCGTTATTTCAAGTAGATTAGTTAGTTTTTTGAAGGTATTAGTAGGGTAGAATTAGTGATGGGAATGGAACTACAATGTGGTAACTAGGGTGTGGGGTGCTACCACCACAACTGATGCAAATAATATTAGGGTTATTTTAATTTTTAATTATTCTTTTGTTTATCACTTCAGGAATAGGGTGTATAGGGATAATTAGATTGGCATGTATTTATCGAATTTATCTTATGCATATCGGATTGGGTTAGTTTAGGAGTATAAAAAGATAAAGTTAAATTAGGGGAGCTAGTTTAGGAATGTAAAAGGATAAGGTAAAATAAAAAGTAATTTTTAGGCTTTGGATAAAAGGGGCTGGTACGTGAGATTAAGGGAAGAGAGAGAAAATAGGGAAGAAGAGATAAAATAGGAAAAGTGTAGAGAGAGTTTCTCTTGTTAATGTTTATCTTATTTTTTTTAGTCTATTTAAAAGGAGGTTTCCCTTCATTGTAAAAAGAGGTCGATGAGTTAATAAAATTTGGTCTCGTAAAGAGATTTTTGGGGTGGATTCCCTTGCAAACCTTGATAGATGGTATATTCTCTCAACCTTGAGGTGAATTCGCTTGCAGACCTTGAGAGATAGTACATTCTCTCAACCTTTTTTCTTTTATTTTTTTGGTGTTATTGTTTCTCTGCATCAATCTGCATTAATTGGTATCAAAGAGAGGGTATACTCTCTCAACTTTTTTTTTTTTTGTTTTATTTTTTTACATTAAATGGTATCAGAGCAAGTCAGATCCTGAGAGCAAGTTAGATCAGAGCAAGTCAGATCCTGTGAGCAAGTTAAATCAGAGCAAGTCAGATCCAGATCAAGTTAGATCCTGAGAGCAAGTTAGATCTAAGCAATCAAGCTAATCCTACTCTTACTATGGATTATCGTTGGGTAGAAAATTTTACTAAAGCTATAGAAGATTTTTTAACTGAAGTACGTGAGATGAATCAGAGGTTACAACGGTTGGAAAACAATCTTCCTCGTGAAGAAGGTACTCACAACCACATTTATCTTACACCAGTAATTCCATGACAAATCTACGGTGTTGATTTCAAGTATATTAAAGAAATTTACAAGTCAGATCCGTCGTGTTCTATAAAGAAGCCAGATCTGCCATGTCCTATAGAACGGCCACGAAATTTTGACATTAAAATCGATCTCCCAAAATTTCATGGTCAAGAGCGTTCATCGATTGAACTTGGTATTTTTTTGGAGCTAGACCCATTTCGGGTTAGGAATACTCAGCCCAAGCTGGTATTCAACAATTACTCTTGGAACACAATTGCAAGCATCAGCCTTTTTGAGCTCATAGTGGGGCTTCATCATCAATTTTTGAGCTCGAGGTCGAGCTACTCCCAACCCGGGAAGAATGATGCAAATAATATTAGGGTTATTTTAATTTTAAATTATTCTTTTGTTTATCTCTTCAGGAATAGGGTGCGCAGGGATAATTAGGTCGGCATGAATTTATCAAGTTTAGCTTGTGCATATCGAATTGGGTTAGTTTAGGAGTATAAAAAGATAAAGTTAAATTAGGGGAGCTAGTTTAGGAATGTAAAAGGATAATGTTAAATAAAAAGTAGTTTTTAGGCTTTGGATAAAAAGGGATGGTAAGTGAGGTTAAGGGAAGAGAGAGAAAATAGGGAAGAAGAAATAAAATAGGAATAGTGTAGAGAGAGTTTTTCTTGTTAATATTTATTTTATTGTTTTTAGTCTATTTAAAGGGAGGTTTCCCTTCATTATAAAAAGAGGTGGATGAGTTAATAAAATTTGGTTTCGTAAAGAGATTTTTTGGGTGGATTACCTTACAGACTTTAAGAGAGGGTATATTCTCTCAACCTTGGGGTGAATTCCCTTGTAGACTGCATTAACAACCCCAGCCCCTTTGTCAAAAGTTAGTTGGTTTTTTTAAGGTATTAGTAAGGTGGAATTAGTGATAGGAATGGAAACCACAATGTGGTGACTAGGGTGTGGGGTGCTACTACCACAACTCCAGCTCCGGGGTGAATTCCCTTGCAAACCTTGAGAGATGGTATATTCTCTAAACCTTTTTCCTTTTATTTTTTTAGTGTTAGTGTTTCTCTGCCATCAATCTGCACTAACAACCCCAGCCCCTTTGCAAAAAGTTAGTTAGTTTTTTGAAGGTATTAGTAGGGTGGAATTAGTGATGGAAATGGAAAGCACAATGTGGTGACTAGGGTGTGGGGTGCTTATCACCACAACCCCAACCCCTTTGCCAAAAGTTAGTTTTTTGAAGGTATTAGTAGGGTAGAATTAGTGATGGGAATGGAAACCTAGGGTGTGGGGTGCTTACCATGACAACCCCAACCCCAACCCCTTTACCAAAAGTTAGTTAGTTTTTTTAAGGTATTAGTAGAGTGGAATTAGTGATGGGAATAGAAACCACAATGTGGTGACTAGGGTATGAGGTGCTACCACCACAACCCTAGCCCCTTTGCCAAAAGTGGTAAGTCAGTGAAGATTTGAGCCCTTACCCTTTTGTGAGAATGGAGTCAAAGACCTCACCATGGGCCCCAAGCCATTCTCAAGTTTAATCTTATTTTATATATATATATATATACAATTAAGCTCTTAAGGATGCATAGTTCTCGCCATATAGTACTTGTAAAAATATATTTAAAAATACAATTAAGTTAAAGGAAAATTTATTGAATTATCCATAGAGGATGAACAATGTAATACTTTACTCATATCTTTTTAAATTACAAAATACTCATAAAATACACATGATTTTGAATTGGAATAGTTGTAAATTGGTAAAATATTAAATAATTAATCTTTTATGGGTATTTTGATATATTCCCCTTAGTTAAATTAAAATAAGAAAAATACCCCCATAAATTTTACAATCTTAGGCATTTTGGTTATTTAATTTAATTTTAGATATTTATTAATATTTTTACAAATGTAAAATGGTGATAAGTATTAACTCCTCAAATTTGAGATCAATCTGATGTATAGAAAAGCAAATAAAATTAAATACAAAGCTCACTCTAAAAAGTAGGACTTGAACGTAAAATATATAATACATATAATTATTTTAATTTTGAACATAACATATGGAAATTGGGCAATTCGGCCGGTCAAGATTGCCAGGTTCCTTGACGAAACCAGGTGAGTCCACAAAGACAAATCAATTCACAGTTTTGACATCTTCCTCAATCTCTCAATTTTCCTTGATTATCAACCCAAGATATCAAAAGCGCATTCATTTTGGTATTTTTTTATTGTCAATCTTAACTACTTCTTCGTCTCTACTGCTATTATTACTAAGCTTGCTTTCCACATACTTTGTCTTTGTCCGACTAATTTTAAAACTTTTATTTTGTAAAGCATTCTTCCAAAGTTCTAATTTTGTGTTGACGATGTTTCATGTCTCATCAATCAAAATTATGTCATCCATGAATAACATACACCACAATACCTTATCTCGTAGGTACCCAGTTAAGTAGTCGATAACTAAGACAAAGATATATAAGCTCAACACTGACTCTGATGTAGACCTATTGTCACTTGAAACTCACTCATCTTTCCACTAGTTATTCACACACTCATAAGCGCTGCCTTATACACATATCTCATCAAGTCAATGTAGTGTCTAGATACTTTTTTCTTTTCCAATACCCACCAAACTAAATCTCGAGGTACTCTAACTAGTACTAATATTTGATACATGAGCATAATTCATGATTAAAACCATTGTTTCAAAAACCAAGTGGGTTGTCCAATGCCCCTTCCAAATCGGACCACTATTTTAAAACTTAGATCAGTCGGTCCAATGTGCGTGTCATGATCGGTCGATTCTCTAGGGTCAAACAACAAAGAAACCTAAAAATGGAACTAAAAGAAATTAAAATTGTTGGGAATTGGTCGTTTAACTAAGTGATCAAGACTGCACACTTATTGAACCAGATCTGATCTTTAAAATTCATGCATGAAATATGATTATATTTTTAAAACAACATTTTTGAAAGGATTCGCTCTTTGCACCCATGTTATGTTTTTCAAAAAGCAATTGTTGCATCCACTACTTGGTGGATAGATTGGCCTTGAACAAATTTGTTAGTAATCAATTTCTGATTTTGTAGTCCTATGTCAATTTTGTGGTAATACACAATAGTACATAAGTTTTGCATGATGTATAAAAGAGATATGCATAATATGATGATTAATGATCCTATAGGACCTTCCCCCATATAGGACTCTCTCCCATTCATGTGTGTAGGACTCCAAAAGATCACCATTAAAGTTGGCATGGATCTCTAGAAAATTTATCACATAGGTGCGGGACTTGACTTTTCTATATATCCGTACCATATTTAATGTTGATCCTCTGGGGTTCTACAACATGGGTGGAGGAAGATCCTATAGGATCATTTCTCTATAATGATACCATATACCTTTGTTACAAAGACGTGACAACTGTAACCATCTGATAGTTTCGGTGTCTCACAAAATTCGAGAATATTTTTTTTAGACTTTGAGTTTAGTCAATGAAATAAATGCAGCCATCCAATTTCACATCCAATAGTTAATATTAATTGTGACCACCTTATGCCAAAGATAAATGGTCTTGCTATATACTTTTCCTAAATAAAATGGCTATGTTAAAAAGACAATGGTTTTTCACCAATAAAACATGGATGGAATTTTAAGAGAAGGCTCTTTAAATTTGTATTGCCACCCCCCTTTATGAGGGGCAATTTATCAAGAAGCACCGGGACAAATGGAGTACCTAGCACTTTTCTCATTTTTTAAAATTTAATTTAGAAAGCCATTAGAGAACACACAATCATGAACTATAATTTAGGGTGCTTTGAAAATACTTAATTATTAAATAAATGGGATATTTATCAAAATGCGTAGAAGAGATCTACTATTTACCCAATTTTTTCACCGGAATTTGTAGATAAATCATGTTTTATTTTTTATATTACAAATAGCCCCATATACTTTATATTTTACAATCAAAACTCCCTTTTTTTAGAACATAAAGCATATTTTAATTTTATATATTTGTTTATACATCATATTAAGCTTAAATTTAATATATTCATACTCCTCATCATTATACGTATATAAAAAATATCATGAAAATAATTGAAAATAAATAAAATTAACAAACAACCCCTATAATATATAAGAGTAGTTTGATAATTTTATTTATTTTAAATTATTCAAAAAAATTATAGTCGTATGACAATGAGAAGTATAAACATGTCAAATTTGAGCTCGATCCAATTCACAAAAAAATATATATATAACTAAAATATAATTAATAGAAATTGTCTACAAAGAGATCATTTATCTTTTATACATGGTGGTCACAATCATTATTGTCCCTTAAATTTCAAAATGGGTGGTTGTAAGAGTATCATGAAATAGACACAAAATTCCCATAATAATAATAATAATAATAATCTTGGATTTTGTGACTCACTCCAAACCATCTAATTTCACATCTAATGAGTGAGAATGATTGTGATCTCCATGTATAAATGATCTTTTTATAAACATATTTGATTTTCAAACATGAACTATATAAGACTATGCTTATAAAGAAAAAGTTTATATACGGTGTCAACCTTGTACCATTGAAGGAAGATGCACCACAAAACCTGGTTTAAAAAAGTCGTCTTGACCTAAAAAATCTTCCAATTGGTCATATCGACATCGAGCTATATGGATTTTAAGTATTAAAAGTAGTGCATCTTGTAATATATTATTTAAATAGTCAATTTTCAATATTTTCAAAGTGTTTGTAGATTGGTTAGATTTATACTACTTTGGAGCTTTATATTTTATAATTTGATATTAAAATAGATTTTCAGACTATCCAAAATATTTTTGGCAGTGAAATAACATCTTTTGATATCAACCTTATACAACCCTCACCTCATTTAAATATAAAAAATAAAATAAAATTTATATGTAAGTTTTCCTTAGTAAAGTATCCATTAAAATGAGGCGGGACATTCACAAAAGGATACGCTGCTTAATTGTTGAGACGTTAGATGAGGTTTGTTGAATTTATTTTTAATGGATTTTCCCTTTGAGGTTATTGGGAAGAAATGTACGGTTTTGAAAAATAGCAATCCCCCGCTTCTAATTTTAGGAATTCATATCCACCACATGTAAGCAAACCAAGAGAAACTGAAATCAGTAACCTATTACAGTTGGACCCTTCCTAAGATTCCACGACCCCATTGCCGATCAATTGCCGAGGTATTGCCGATTTATTGCAGAAAATGCCCGATTTAGACCCCCCATCCTTAGAAGCATCCACATGGCTTATAAAAATCGGCAATTCACATAGCCCCATACAATATTTTATTATAAATTTGTTCTTAGCGGTCCATGGCTTTGGGCCCCACAATCAGTGTGGGATAGTGCCTTCCCCTGTGGCGGTTACAACCTGTACAGGCTTTTCAGATACGTCGTACACGCATTTATACTCTCAGTTTCAATGGAGATTCATGGTCCTAAAGTTCAGATTGCCAATCTTCCTTCCAATTTTATCAGTACCCATTTTCTAGTTCAGCCCACAGATACTCAGAATCAGAAAATTGTGCAATTCTTGCAATTGGGTTGGCTATTTTTTCATTCTTTTCTGTTTTTTGGAGCTTGTGTTTGATGGGTTGAGCTCTTGATATGGATACCTTGATGGGTTGTTGTTTATTTTCTAGTTTGTGAAGCTCTCAGTCTGTTACAGTTGTCTTTTGCAGTTCATTTCATTTTCTCTTATTTTTATGTATTATCATGTTTGATTCATGAATGCGATGATGGGCTAAGGTTTTCCTTTCTTTCTTTCTTTTTTTTCCTGAATTTGTAGGAATAATCTGGCAGTCGATGATTTATGTGGTTTTTTTCATGGGGGTGTTCGAGCTTTACATCAATGCTACAGCTGCAAGTAGAAGAATTTAACTCTCTTACTTCTCAGTGTTTGATCAGTGAGTGATTTAACATATAGAAGTTGGGCGAGGGTTTTGAGTTTTATTTGAGGAAGCGGATTTATATACATATCAGGCGAATGGAAAAGAACCCAATTCGTGTTATCTTCAAAGATGCCGGGTACGTAGATGCAGTTGCCCAGTACAGGTTTTAATAGGAATTAGTGTTCTTATTACGTTCCTTAAAAGAAAAAAATAGGAGAATTTGTGTCTCAGTTTGTTAAACTCGACTGATAACAGTTGCTTTGTATAATTGATTACCAATGCACTGAAAACGTTGGTTTTCCTTTATTTTATTGACCTCTTGTATATGGGTGGTCTATTATTAGTTGAAGGTGTGTTGGTTTCACATGTTTTATAGTACCCTTTAACTGTTTGCTCATTTGTTGGGCTTAACAATTAGTTATAAAATGAAATTCGGTTTTTTATCTGTCTATCTATTGCGTACAATTGGGCTCGTATGGTATATGCTTGGATGACTGGTTTTGTTGATTATTGATATGGACAATAATAGGGGAGACAATTTTAATTTTAATCGTCGGTGGAATTATCCTATCAGGCACACATTCAAGAAAGATGAATTAGGCAAGGAGATAGCACGGATTGCATTTCCTGCTGCACTGGCTTTAATGGCTGATCCAATCGCTTCTTTAGTGGATACAGCGTTCATTGGGCGAATAGGCAAGTTCATCTTATCGAAGATTGCATGTTCTATAAAATCCATATTGCTTTGATGCTTGCTTTTGTTACTCTATTTGGATTCAGCCATTTATCTTTATTTGCTTTATGCGGTTTGCAATTCTTAGTGAACTTAGTTTTTACTAGGCGTACATCTTTTTGCACATACCTTTTCATGGTATATTCAATTCTTAGTGTACTGAGTTAATCTTTTTCTATGGATTTACCCATTCATATTTCACACTTAATGCATAACTTTTCATTGTATATTAAATTCTTAGTGTACTGAGTTATTTTGATGGGTACCATCTAGTTCATTAGTCAAATTTATTATACCTGAGAGATGAAGCCCAATGCACTAATTGGTCTTCATGTGAGGGAATATCTATGAAATAGCTGAATATGTCAAGCGTTGGTCATCATGGAGACCCCCCAAAATCCCGGATGAATTAGATGTGTGGGAGTAGGTCTAACTCTTTGGTGCATGTAGAAGTAAAAGGGTATGATAGTTCATAAAATGCTGCTAGATAAATTAGGCTTCCCTCTTTTCTAGGTGAGCTTTGGTTGCTGTCAAATTCCACCCAGCATTTAGGTATATGATTCAGGCAAATCACTTTGGTTGCAGTCAAGTTCCATCTAGCATTTTAGTTATATGAATCAGGCAAATCTAAGATTGAGTTGTTTGTTTTTGTGCAACCAAGTAACTCAAGGAGAAAAATATATGGATAAGTTGCCCAGTTCATTCCCACTTCATGAGCTCAAGAAAAGTTGACTTTTTCTTGAAGTATCTTTTTTTAGTTTTTTCTGATAAATGAGGTCAAGTATTGTGTAGGAAGCGAACACCTAATCCCTGGCTGAAGCTTAAATGGGCGGATTGCTAGACTCTTTGAGATGACATTAGGAGCTTCCCCTTCACAACTCAGTGACCCGCCTACTCTGTACTGCATAGTAGGGGTCTGCCAAGTATGCATCAATATCTCTGGGGATGGGCAATTTCATGGCCAACCTAATGAACATTTTCCCTTTAATTTACCCCATGACCTCCTGCTTATTGTGATGTTTATGTAGCATGACTATTTACAATAGAGAACAATGAAATATACTATAAATTTTATGATTTTGGGATATCTATTTTCATTTTCTGTAAGAAGCCTTTGCTTCCTACGATTCATCTTGTATGACAGGGCCTCCACTGTTCCTCCCTATTATCTAATTTGTTGTCTTACGAATACTAGATTGAAATTTTATGACTTGCATCTTAAATATAAATGTGCCACATTCTAAAATTACAATATCCTGGTTTTGTCACATTTCCCTCTAGATTATTTTGATAAATTCTCTTCAATTGATGAGCTTCATTATTGGGGAAGGTGATCTTAAATATTTATACATCTTTGTTCACCTATGGATTTTAGGTCCTGTTGAGCTGGCTGCTGTTGGAGTTTCTATTGCCATATTTAATCAAGTATCAAGAATTGCCATCTTCCCACTAGTGAGTATCACCACATCCTTTGTTGCAGAGGATGATGCAAATTGTACTATCACACGTGATGAGATTGATATAGAAGAAACGCGAAAGTCTCCACTAAAAGAAGAGGAAATGAATGAAATGTTACCTCGTGATGGTATTCTAGAATCCACCCCCCTGTGCTGTACCTTTCTCCACCTTTTCTCTCACATATAGCTTTATAAGTTATAGTGATTATAATACTTTTCCGAAGAGATTGAAACCTAATGAAGATTGCAATTTTATATACTTTGGCAATCTCTTACTGGTTCTATAGCTAAAAATACATTTTGAAGCACTTTATGGGATTTGGCATTTGCCCCATTGTTTGTTTGTTTTTTTTTTTGGTGGCCCCTAATAAGCATGGGATATGGCATCTTCTAAACTCACTAACTTATTCCATTCTTTATAATTTCAGATCCTGAAAAGCAAACAAATAAGCCTTTAGGCTTTGTTAATACAAAGACAAATGATACCTATTTGGAGTGTGAGAAAAGACATATACCTTCTGCATATTCTGCCTTGGTTTTTGGCAGTATTCTGGGCCTCCTCCAAGCTGTTATCCTTATATTTGGAGCTAGGTCTATCTTAAGCATTATGGGTGTCAAGCATGTAAGTGAATATCCCATGAATCCATTCTATACTATTATTATCCTTACTCTTTATTCATTGTTCTTTGATGATTCATTTCTTTAATATTCATGGGTGATATCAATTTGCTATGCTTTCTCATCAACCTACTTAAGAAAATTTATAATCAAAGAAACGATTCTGTAATCTGACATAAAAAACTGTACAAATGCTATAAGACTTTTAGTTGAAGCATCAATGCCATCAGAAAACTAATTTTGTGATCAGTTTGGAGATTGCATCTAGTTATCAAGTGTATTGAACACCCTTACACTTTCTTGCTTTAAAATAAAGAAACAATATCAAATAAAGAAAACATAATTCAATGTTCTTCTGGATTCTATAGTCTAACCTTCAAAGTTACGACACTGATTCTTGTAGTTGTAGCTTGTTTTCCTACATCAATTCGTATTTGCTGCTCTCTCTCTCTCTCTCTCTCTCTCTCACACACACACACACACACACACACCAGGGATATCCAAATATTACTTATGAATTCTTTGACATTATATAGCCGACCCAAAATAGCTGGGATAAGGCTCGGATGATGATGATGCTGATCATTCTTTGACATTAGGTAGGAGCTTCCTGACCTTTTGTTACTTTTCTAGCCATTCTAGAAGGCATGTGATCACACCAGTCAATAGTTGGGATCCTAACCAAATCTCTCTTATGCCATTAGTTCTTGTTTGAATTTATTAGGCCATTCACATTCCCCAAAGGCTCAATTTGGATTAAATGGATTACACAGGATGTCTTGAGCCTCTGAATTTGGCTCGGATAGGGTGTTCATGGGCAATGCAGGTTATCTCGGAGCTCTGTCAGATTTTCAAGGTCGTTATATCTTTGGGAGCTAAAAATGGCAGAGTTCGACATATTTTTGAGTTGTGAATGGCATTGGGAGAATTCCACTTATTTTTAGGTTTTATACTTGGTAGCAGCATAAAAGTCCTAATATTAGTGTCTAGGTTATGCGCATGTAATTAGATATTCTAACCTCTCTCAAATACAAAATTTCAAGTGCTAATGAAGTGGGCTTCTTTCATTATGTCATGGATTTACATGCAAATTCTTTCTTCTAATGTAACCAAGAATGATAAAATTATACTTTACAGGATAGCAGAAAGTTTATGATGAATCTAAGATTGTAAATCTCGATCAATTGCTATGTTATGTTAAATTAAGCTCTCTTACACATCTTATGGAGCCTTAGAGAACCATCAAGGATTATTAAGCTGTGTTTCTTTTTGGAATATTTAAGATGGATAGAAAACGAATATGTCATTTCTTTTTAATATGTAAAGATTGTGCCAAACAGCTCAAAATCAGCTTTGCTCCTGTAATGTATATCGTTGTTTCAGAGAAACCATACTTTAACTCAATGACCATTGTAAACAATATTTCATTGAGGTCAAACCCCTTCAATGAAATGATGGACAGTGTGTGCGACCATCATTGGCATCATGTCCTATTCCTGTGGACCCCACCCTCCTTTTTCACCATCCCTTGTTTCGTTGAATGATGAGATCTCTAATGGGCTCTGAGAATACCAGAATCCATTGGATTATATATATATATATATATATATATATTCCTTCTCTCTCAATTTCATGCTAAGAAACAAAAAGCTTACCTTTTTAGGAGTGGCAAGCGTCATATTACCTCTAAAGCTGCCCACTCTCTTCCACACTCAAGAAAATTCAATTACAAGGATAACTTCAGGGTGTTATAATAAGTACGCTTTCCGTTGTTTTTCTTGTAATGAGATTTCTATATTTTGTCATTAATGACTGGGATATTGGCCAAAACATTAATTTTTTCCATTTAATAGGGATCTCCCATGCTAACTCCAGCAGAACAATACTTGAAGTTAAGATCTCTCGGTTCACCAGCTGTTCTATTATCTTTAGCCACACAGGGGGTCTTTCGAGGATTTAAGGACACAAAAACTCCTTTATTTGCCACAGGTAGGTAGAGAAATTTGAATCATTTCTCGTCTTATGATATTCTTGTTTCGTAAATGCATGAAAAAGTGGTTTTTCATCTGAAAGGGGATTTTTATCATGCTACTTATTATGTACTAGTAAATTGCGATAATACTTTGTCATGTAATAAGTTTTCTTTTTGAGGTTATATTTTGATATGATGAACACAATTTGTTCATAGAAATGAATTCCATATCGACTCCTTTAGACTTCTCCTTAACCTCTGCCATGGATCTCAATTGAATTAATTTCACTGGAACTAAATATTTTCTTCTAACCCAATCATAGGCTGGCAGATATTTTATATGTCAGTCCTAATATGAGAAGATGAATATTATTTTACAAAAGTAAGATTATTGGAAAGGTCGATTACTGACTTGAAATCACTAGGCTAAATAAGTTAGATAGCATTCTGTCCATTTATGCAAGCCAGGGATAGCAAGGGAGCTTTTACGTTGGTAAGGCATTTTAGACTCCACTTAGGGATTAAGAGGTGAGGCGCCACAATGGAACTTGTAGATAGTTTGTAAACAATAGGTTGCTCATACAGGACCTATGTTGTTTAACTTATGAACAACTCATTTTGCATATTTCAATCTTAACATGGTTAAAATCAGAGATAGGAAATTCAAGCACTGCATACGGAGTCTTCTAAATCTTTTTAGGCACTCTTTTGTATGGTGGAAATGCAAGAAGAAACCCATGGCTTCTAAACCAAACTTTGTGGCATGAACTGAATACTGGGTCACGTCTGCCCCTTTGATGTGGTCAAACTGAAACTAAGTAAAATATAATCTGAACTCTAAATAAACATGGATATGCAAGATTTTCTTCGAGAAAAAGCAAATTATTGCATTTTCTCTGAGAAAGCTATCTGTTTAGAGAACCCAAATGGAATTTCTTTAAAGAAATTGCAGTTTATTTTTATTTTTTAATATCTATAGTCCTTGTTTTCTAGTAAAACGTGTCAGTGCAAGGATGCTTTCTGACAAAATTGATTACTTGGTCAAATTAATTGGAGTAAATTTTTTATTTGAAACCTTGGTATGTGTAGTTTCCACTTTTGGTTTGTACACTTTTAACTTTTTTTGGTTCAGTGTTATAACCCTGTTTCTTGCAATTTAAGCTTCAATGCCACTTGTACTTCTTCCTCGTCATTTCTTTCCTCTTTCTTTACCAGATCTCCAACCCCTCTTAGGCGTAGCATAACATCTTTGTATAGCAATATCTCCAATCTTCACAATGTTTATAGGGATCATAATTATTTCAAAAAAACTATTGTCACCTTGTTGTTTGGGAATTAGTGGAAGTGATTTCATTATCGTGGCGTTCTAGTATTATGGAACGTCTTAATGCTCTGAAATGGTACTGTCAAGTTCATATCAATTATATCCATTTTCTATGTTCATGTTCTATTTTAAAAAAATATGACTCTATGACAAGCATTGCACTTATTCCAGTGACACCTTTTACAATTTCCTTTGTATTTATACTTGCTTGTCCTAATCATTCAGCATGTGCCTTTCATGATTAGTCTCTCTCTTTTGCATGAACATAATTATAAATGTATTTCTCTCTTGCAGCTCATAATTTTCATATGTGCCTTTATAACTCTAATTTTGATTGCAGTGATAGGGGATGCAACAAATATTATCTTGGATCCAATTTTTATGTTTGTTTTGAAGTTAGGTGTTAGGGGTGCAGCCATTGCACATGTTGTTTCTCAGTAAGTATTCAATGCTTTCTTTTCTCTAGATTATTAAGTTCTTGTACTCCCTCTTGTGAATTCTTTTTCGGTAAAGAAGTCTTGTTATCAGTAGCACATTTATTCGAATTTGATGCAATTTCTCTTAATTTCAGGTACCTACTTATGCTTATATTATTATGGAGATTATGCATGAAAATAAAAGTCGTGCCTCCAAGTATCACGGATCTGCAATATGATCGGTTCCTAAAAAATGGTACAATACATATTGTTGCCATTAATTATATTCTCTTGGGTCTTTTCTGCACTATGATTCTCTCTATTGTCTGATAGCTTGGAACAATTTCTAGAGGCTTTTATAGAATGGAGTTTGTTCATACAAATCTTGAGCATATGGTTCTTCTTGGGGAGTAATAACGTAACTAGTTTATTTATTCTAGTGGAATTTTAGAAAATATTTCTAATATTGGCCAGAAAAGGGAAGGGTTTCCAAAAAAACGAACATGGTATATGCTTAGATGTCAATTGCCAAAAGGAAAAAAAAATTATTCCTCTTGGATGTCAGATTCAGACGCAAACTAATGTGGAATCGAACGAATTGCAGGGATTGGAAAACCAAACTAGTTTTATCAAAGATGTTGCAGGTTTACTCATATAAAACTAGTCTGTCCAGACAAGAAAAGCAAAGAAAAGAAGAGTAAAACTAGTGTAAATGTCATAAAATTTATTCCTTCTGAAATGAGAGAAAAGGTTGTTTGCATGTCAATTATCTGAGTTGCTCATACTCTTGCACAGGCTTCTTGTTGCTTGCAAGGGTGATAGCAGTCACATTCTGTGTAACTTTAGCCGCATCTATGGCTGCAAGAGAGGGGTCGGTACCCATGGCAGCCTTTCAGGTTTGCTTGCAAGTTTGGTTGACAACATCTCTTCTTGCTGATGGCTTAGCAGTTGCTGGTCAGGTCAGTCATGCATACTTATCTCTGAAAGTTGAAGCATTCATTTCCATACATCAGGCATGAGTTCATGTATATGCATGTATATAAGTGCATTCATAATGCATATTTATGCACTGACACTTTTGGATATACATATGTATCCATCTATATATGACATGTGTGCATGATTGTATGTGTCATGGACGTATGTAGGTGCCCATGTAGCTTCGTAGCAATACATAGGGATACATGCACATATATGTATTTGTGTTACTGTGAATTGCTTTTGAAAATTTCAGCCAATTTTGAAAACATGCCTGTAGAACTATGACTGCCTCAGATTATGAAAAAATGTCATCTTAACTGATTTTTAAGCTTATTTTTTTAATTTGATGCCAACTGAGAAGATAAACTCAAACTTATACCTGGTTTTTAAGCAAAATTGACGAATCCAACCCAATCGTTGGTGTAAAGAGCAAAGTTGCCATGACTTTCCACACACAACCACACACTCTCTCTCTCTCCCTCTTTCTCTCTTTTTCTCTCTCTTAGAATCCTTACACATATAGAAGCCTCAAATGGGAATAAGGTCAAATTCATTAAATACATTCGAAAACTCAAACACAATATTGTATTCCGGAATAATTTCAGGCAATACTAGCAAGTGCATTTGCAGTAGGCGATCATGAGAAGGCAAGGATCACTGCCACCCGGGTTTTACAGGTATCTCAACTTAAATAAAGTATCCTTCCAATTTTCTGTGCATCTCTGCAGAAATATAACCTTTTGATTTGGTACTTAGATTCCAGATAAAATCTTAGATAACTTGATCACTGATTCATAGCTATCTCACTCTATTAACTATTGTCGGTTCTGCCTGCAGTTGGGTCTGGCGCTTGGATTAATTCTTTCCGTAGTTCTTGGGTTAGGCCTAAGGTTTGGGGGGCAGATATTCACGAGAGACGTCCATGTGTTGCATCTCATGCGTGTCGGCATTCCGGTAGGCCTTTCACCCTCTCATGTATTTTTTAGATGAGAAAGAAGAAACAAATAATGAAAACTTTGAACTCTTCAAAAGGGTATATAGAATAGAATGTGAAAGCTCAAGATTGAGATTTAGAAGAATAAAAGGACTGAGAAGACAATTTCTATCCTAAATACTTGAAGGAAATGTTGTTTTGGTTACTTTCGTGACGTTGGTGTACTTTTCTCTTTTGATTTGTTTTAATAACACACACACACACAACGTTGTGTGTCTTCTGAGCAAGCAACCCAATAACATGGCTTCAACATTTATGCTCAGTTTGTAGCCATTACACAACCAATCAATTCTTTGGCCTTTGTGTTCGACGGATTAAACTTTGGGGCGTCGGATTTTGCCTACTCTGCATGGTCCATGGTGAGTTTTCTTAGTCCCATTCTATATTTTTTTTTTTTCGTTATTCCTAAATCTCTGTTTTCTCTATATCTCTATATTCTTGACCTTACTAAATTTTAATGGATGTGGTCTTTTAGGTCCTTGTAGCTATTGCAAGCATCGGCTGCTTGATTCTTTTGTCGTGGAGCAAAGGATTTATTGGTATTTGGATTGCTTTGACAATCTATATGTCACTTAGGATGCTTGCTGGTTTCTGGAGGTGAGATTTTTTTAAATAAAATCAAATTAAATTTGAGAATTTTTCTTAGAACAAATTTTTAGTTCAGTGTCTTATGTTCTTTTCTTTTTTTCAGGATTGGAACTGCCACAGGTCCTTGGAAGTTCCTTAGAACCTAACCCTTACCTTTTCTTTTGGTTTGAGTGTTATACATACTGTGTAATATTTCATTATTTAATTTGTCATCGGCTTTTATAATTGTGCCTATTGTGCATTTGTGTACGTGTGTGTGAGAGAGAGAGGTCACGCAAAGCAATGCAGTTTTGTAATGCGAGGAGATGCACGGTAAGGGCAAGTTTGATGATTGGAATTTCTAGCTCTAGAAGTTGAAAATTCCATTTACCGCAGCACTTCCATTAACAAGAAGTGCCATGGGAGATTAGCCTTGGGAAGTTTTGGGTTCTCAAAAAACAAGAACTTGCACCTTCTGTCGCTTCCATGGAAGTTCACGCATCCTGTTTTTTAGGAAGTTCATTTCTCACTCTCTTTTTCACTTCCCATGTCTTGTTTCTCTTGTGCACTCTTAACTCCTTTCTCTCTTCAGCTATGTGTTATCTTCTCAGGACAATCAGAAAATCAGTCATTCACAACTACTGATGAAGGATTTAATTATATATTTTCTCTCTCTAATTCCCTTCTCTAAATGTTCACTTTCTTTCTCTAATACCTTTCTCGATCTCCTCGTTCTCTAGCAGTACCTTTTTCACTGTAACTCTCTCTAACCATGTCCTCCCTCACTAGCAATATCTTCTCTCCCTCCCTCTCTCTCTCTAAATCATCTCTTGTTCTACTGATACCCTGTCTCTCTCTCTCTCTCTAAATCATCTCTTGTTCTAATGATGCCCTTTTCTTTTTTAAACTTTTTCTTCTCTCTTTTAACTGTGCCTTTTCTCTTTCTAACTCCTCTCTCTAAGAGTACCTTTTCTCTTTTTAAGTATGTTCTCTCTCCCTAATCCTGCCCTTACTATCTTTAACTGCATATTTTTTTATAACTATACCTTTACTCAAAACTTATTTTCTCTCTTTTATTATGTCTTGTTTCTCTACTCCTTTTTCTCGAATCCTTCTTTTTCCTACTGTGCCATTTGTCTCTCTAACTTCTTTCTTTAAAGTTTGTCCTTTCTCTGTCTAACCATGTCCCCTCTCTATTTAAGTACTCTTATATCTAACCATGTCCTCTCTCTCTCTTTGAAGCGTAATATTTGTAGATCTTTGTTGGATCATTGTGATGTCTGTTCTCCTCTCTCTCTCTTTGAAGCGTAATATTTGTAGATCTTTGTTGGATCATTGTGATGTCTGTTCTCTGAACTTCTAGGCAGGTTATCAGTCAAGTATTCTAGGTATTCCAAATATCAATAGTTCCAAGCTCCAAGAAACTAGAACTTCCAGGTTCTAGAGAATCCCCGAACTTCAGTTGCCAAATGTGCCTATCTATTAATCGCGGCTTAGCTTTGTGATGAGGGAAAAGTTTATATAGAACCTAAGCAAAGCCTACATCAAAACTTTCACTAGAAGAGGTTGTTTTGATGCCCAAATATCATCAAATTGATCATCTTGATATCAAGGTGCATGGACATGAGAAAACAATGGATTTCAAGTTTTGGAAATAGTGTATTTGTAACACATTTTTTGATCGTCAGTTTTCAAGATTCTCAAGTTTTTATAGATATGCTCGATTTATACTATTTTTTAAGCTTTAAATTTTGTAACTAAAGATGAAAATATAATTTTAGACTATCACAAAACGTTTCAATATTGAAACTATATTTCTTGACACTATTTGAAGGTGGGCTCTGATTTGATTGTTTAGAGCATCGGCTCTAAACAAACTGCATCCGAGTGATAAACACGCTTGGTTTGTGGATATGAAAGTGAAAATGAACTTCAAGTTATAAAAATAATGCATCTTGTAGCACATTATTTAGGCCATTTATGTTCATAAATTTTGAGTGCTCATAGATTTATTAGATTTGCACCATTTTTGGAGCTTTCAATTTTATTATAGGGGTGAAAATAGACTTTTAGGCTATGATAAGAGTTTTGCACCGAAAATACATATTTTAATAAGATTTTGAGGTGCATCTTACCGTAATTGTTTAAGGTTGACACCTTATACAAAACCTCACCCTTCAAAAATACAAGGAACATGGTCAAACCACCTTAGGAATTCCTTGAGGTGGTTAAGTGAACTAATTTACTATTAAGTGGTCAATGTTTAAAGCTTATTTTACTTGGGTACCTTTCTCATTATTTCATTAGGAAAGGATCAAATTACCCGTATTTTGGGTTCAGAAACTTAAGCAGAAATGAACATTTTGGTAACCTAACAAGTGAAATTATTGAAGCCAAATGGCCTTAAATACTTCAATCTATTCCAAGTTTTAGACCTGTTTTTTTATTAAAAAAGGGAAACCTATAGGCTTGGAATTAGGAACCAGCAATGTCATTAACCTTTTTTTTTTGGTGATCTTAGTGAAGCTAAATCATCAAAATAACCCCACATCTTCTAGGTTCCAAATCTAGAGTAAGATCTTAAAAATAAAATAAAATAAGTATTTCGGATCTGAGAAGGAAGACAGACAAATTGGACATGTTTTTAACAAAATTCTCAAGTACCTAAATGATTTTTTTTAAAAAAACATGACGACAATATCCGTGAAATTGTTGATCTAATCACATAATTAATTATTTCAATTTTCAATTCTCGTTTTTGCGTTTTAGTGAAGCGTACCAATTCTTCTTCGAAATTGGCACTATGGTTTGCCGTCAATGGTAGGAAGGAGAATGCCTCTACATAATGTCTCACCCTCCATTCCCACGGTTAACATATAAAAATAAAAATAAAAATAAAAAATCGCCTCACAGTACTGGACCCAGTAGACTCAATGAATCACTAAGTGCATGGAAAGGTGATTCTAAAACTTATTTATTACGGTATTTATAGCCATCAAAACACATAAATTATGGTAAATGTGCAAAAATTGATAGGAAGATGGATGTTTAGCCGAGCCTTGCTTTTGATATCCCACAAATGTTGCTGACAATTGAGTCCCAAAATTTTTGGATAGAAGGAGAAATCTTACATGTTTTATAAGACTGTATACCTTAGTAAAATAAGGTCATAATTACTTTTAGCTATTTGATGTGAAATCCAATTTGGAGTGTCTCAATACTTAAAATTTGTTTATGAGATTTTGAGCTTGGTTAATGATACACTTATGACCACTCAATTTATGGACAGTTATGGGCGATTGTAATCTCCTCGTATATTTATATATGCAGTTCTATGGAATTTCCAAATATTTAACAAGAAACTATTGGAGAATTTGAAAGATTAAGAAATTCTTTCTTTAAGCAACCACTTAAAAATTTCAAAAATACCTTTCCATCTTCTAAAACCTATAATACTCGTTCACCTGATCTCCTAAACTTAACTTTCTATGAGCACAAATATTATGTCACTTGTGATACAAAACAACGGGTGATAATTATAGTAGGCCCTCAAATTTCATATGCTATCACAAAACAAAGGGTGATAATTATAGTAGGCCCGCAAATTTCATTTGCTTACTCCACAAGCAATTAAAAAAACATGCACATAAGCATATGAGCACTCGCTTATGGGCTCTTCCTTTGTGAACCCACAGCTTGAGTAAGATTTGAGTATGATTTTTGAACCTCCTATAACTATATTGCCCTATTTGTTTTGTGTTGTTGGTGTTCATCTAAAAGGAAATTTACATCCTCCATTCAAGTTATAGGGATTGTATACAATGATACCTTGATTTTTGTTACGAGGGTGTCTCAGTTACTCCTAGCCATTCGATGTCAAATTGGATGGCTTAGGGTGTGTCGTAAAGTTCGAGAAATTTTATTTTAAGTTTTTTGTCTAGTCAATGACATTTTTACAACCACCAATTTGAAATTTGACAGACAAGAGTGATTGTGACCTCCTTGTACTAAAATTAAATTGTCTCTTTATATACTTTTCGCAAGCTATATAGAGCCTTATAAAAATATTTATTTTTTTAGGGATCATCATCATCGTCATCCGAATCTTATCCCAACTACTATTTTTCAAAAATACCATATGAAATTGGTTTTTCTTATAAGCTTGTATTTTTGGAGCAAACCACAACTTCCCTTCTTGTGAGTACAACAAGGCTTATAGTTTATAAAGACCATGACCTCCTATTTGTGTATGTAGTGTGAGACGCTTTTAATATATGCATAGACTTTGAAACTTTTTGAATGTTAATTTGGAACCACAGTAGGAATGGAACTCTAGACGTAATCCTTCAAATATATAACATCCATGTGATTGGATGACCGAGAAATGCAGGTAACAAAATAATCTTGCACCTTGTTGGAGGCGGGAATTACTTGAGATATATTGAATCAGACTCTTTTCGAGGGAGGCTATTCAATTAATCTTGTTGCATCGCAATGTTTGCATACTAACTAGTATGCGGCATCTCAAAAAAAACCAAATATATATTTTTAATAATAATTTAATAAAAAATAAGTCTTTTATCTATTATAAATATTGAATTCAAGACATCACGTCTCCTCCCCGAATCTCCTAACCTTAAGTTCATCAATATTTTTTTATTTTTCAAAGCATGTTCTCTTTTCCTGTTTTTTGAATGTAAAAAAGAAAAGGATTGATTGAATTATCATTCAAAAGTTCCCGTCATTTCGGGGGACATGCATGATGAGAGGAGCCAAAAACAATTTGGGTGACATGCATGATGAAATGTTTCAAGATTTCAAAAAATAGTAATAAAATAACAAAAATAATAAATGCACATGCCTTTAAGCTAAGGAGAAGCCTTGTCGAAGCGTCCCCACCCTTAGACTCATCATGGCCCTAATGCTCATTCACTTATAAGCCCTCCATTTTGGACTATTCAATCTTGGATTGCTTTTTGATAAAAGAACAAAAGGAAAAGAAAAACAAAAATTTGATATAAGATGAGATAAAGGACCAAAATAGGAATTATCTTTACTTCCGATATTCAAGATTTCAATATTGAAGTTACTAATCAATATTATGCATTTACCAAATTCAACAATACCTCAGATAAATCTCTATCTCTCTCACAAAAAATAACGATAATAATAACAATAATAACAACAACAATAATAATAATAATAATAAAAGGAGCCCTAGTTACCATTTTCAGTATATTTTGTTAGTCTTTTTTGAACTTTATTATCTTATCTTTTCCAGCTAAGTTTTTATCTTTAGTTCTTTACCGGTTCTATTATGAGCCAATATTATAGATGTAGAAAATTTATTTTAACTTTCTTTTTTGCATCGTTTTTTACCTAGTGAATTTCACATCCACTAATTTAAAGTGATTGTGATCTTTGTATCAAAAATGAATAATTTGGTAATATACAATCCCCCATAAAATAACGCCATTCAAACCGTGTTTTTGTTGCTTTTTCATATAAAACTAAAGGTAATTAATATTTTGAGGGTAATGCATTATCATTTAATCGGGAATTAAAATGCAATTTTAGTAATGAAGTTAAGAGTAAAGTAGGAGCACGCTCGGTAAGTGAGCATAAAAATGTGGACTAATCATACGAGTCATGCCACCACCGTCCTTTTCCCAGAAAGAAATAACGCTTTTCCATAAATATATATTGCCCAAAACGCCCTTCAATCTCTCACCCAAGGCTAATTACCGAAAGGCCTCTCTGCTCCGTGATAAATGACATACAACCCTTGGAAACCTAGCCTCCCAACTTTGCAACTAAAGGGTGCGGGAGTATACAGCTGGAGCATATTATACTAGAGCAAGTAGGAAGCATAAGATAATGTGCTCCTAGCTAGTGTCTAAAAACATGGATGGTGGATCCTGATCTCACATTCAGAAAATCAGTCTAGATGGGAGGTTTGGTTGTCTAGATCAGCGATCTGGCTAAGTGAATCAGCCAATAAAAATAAGAAATGGAGAATAAAATAAAAGCTGAAAGAAATAATAAAAAAATAAAAGGTACGGCTGGATTGGAAAGAAATGACCGATTTTTAAAGGAACCAATCAGTTCCCGATATATACTGGGGTTGGACCAGTCCTACTAATTTTTTATCCTAATCAGGAGATTCTGATTTGGATCGACATTTTTTCAAAACCCTCTAAGCATTCTTTACACTCAATTACATCTCGCTTTTAATTACAAAAATTGGGATCTACTTAGTAATTAGCATATGATTTTGATTTATTTGATCTTATTCTCCAAAAATTGGAAGCAATCTATTCAATCTTGGGATATTGTAATTTCAGGCACATGCGAAGTCAGATTTATTTTATTTTATGGAAGTGAAAACCTTCAAGCGAAATGTTACGTTGCCAAAATTTGGGATCAGAAGAAAAACTCTTAAAATGAGTTTTGCTTATGGGAGTAAATAGACAATGCGCTCCTTCGGGAGCACATAATCTTTTGGAATCTACAACGTAAACTCGTCTACATCTCCAGGGTACGTTGTGAATGCGACGGTAAAAGAGGTATATTTGACATTATAGATAAGCTGAGGTCATTTCAAGGTAATAATTCGTTTCGAGTATGAAAGAGTTGGGGTGACTTGGGAAGAACGCCCCATTGATCGCGCGCGACTTTCGCTATACCCGAATTGTAACAATTATTGTAAGGGCTAATTACGGGTATGCCCTCCCTCTTTTTTTCAGAATTATTTGTCTTTAATATAAGGAGGTTTTAGTTAAGGGTGTGGTTTATATAAGGTTGGGGCTCTAAACTATCAAAATAAGGTGAACCTCTTAATGGTGTCGAAAGAAGCTCTAAATTTTTGTGATGGCTTTTATTTTCATGTCGAATTATAAAATTTAAAGATTTAAAAATAGAGTAGATCAAGCAGATTTATAAAAACTTGTAAATATTGAAAATTGACGGCCCAGTTTACAAGGTACACTCTTTCCCAAAGTTAACATCTTTTTTTTTTTTTTTTATGTTTATACATCTCAAGGTCTATATGATCAATTTGAAAGTTTTTCGATATCAAAACAACTTCTTCTAGTGAATATTTGAGGTATGTCTTAATTTGATTGTTTAGGGCCTCAACTTTATATAAGCTTTTTTCCTATAGCTATTCCTAATCATTGATGTCAAATTAGATGGCTTGGAACATGTCACGAGAATTTAAAAAAAATAATTGAACTTTTGAACTTAGTCAATGTACTCTTACAATCACCTAATTTGAAATGCAATATACAAGAGCGAATGTGACCTCCTTGTACTAAAAATAAATTGAATATGCATTTCCTTTTTCAAATGATATGAGAGCTTTTAAAAAATTTAACTAAACCAAAATACCCCTAAGCTAATCATTGGACCAATTTTGGAAGGGAATACAGAGAGATCAAAGTTATACATATGGGAAGCCTTTAGAGGAAAATCTCAAACTCAAATTAAGATGGCATTTCAGTCATCTTCAAAGCCCCTCCCCAATTGAGAGGAGGGGTAAAATTGCTATATAGGCAACATGGACATCCCCATCGAATGATAAGGGCCCGTAGTATTGTCGAGCCTCATGGCAAGGCCTCTTACTTCGTTATCTCCAAATGGGAGGGCCCGAGCTCTAAATGGGAGGGCTCAAATTCCCACTAATTTATTATTTTTTGATAATAAGATTGAAGTCATAGTGGTAGGATTTGCCTTTGCTCTGGCTACGGTTTAAGCTTCTATTCTTCCTTAACGTATTAAAAAACCATTAATAATTTTTTTTAAAAAAAAATAGGGCCTCGCCATTCCCCTTGAATTACCCATTAAGGCATTTTTTTGTCATTTTCTACCATTGAGGTTAATTCAGGCATTTTTACAATTACGCAAGAATCCAAATCCTGGTCTCACCGGGCAATGGTGAGAGCGGATAAAAGGGATAATCAAGTAATTTCACCTCTTATAAGCCGTAACATTTTAGGGGTAATTTCGTCAGTGTCCATCTCAAAAACACCAAACTGTACCTTTTAAACACTTCCAGAAAACCCAGAATCCTCATGCCTGAGAGACCGTAAAGGCGCCTCCTCCATTCTCCGGCGGAATTTTTCATCGGGAAATTCTTGCCGCACTGGTTTTCCCGGCCGCTTGTCGCGGTACTTTCACCCAATCCTCTAAAGTCCAGCAATGGCAAAGAGCAACAGAGACGAAACCGAACCTTCAACTTGCGACGAAGAGCTCATGACCACCCCACTATACACTTCGCTCTACTATGTCCAGAGCCCCTCGGCTTCAAACCCTCCTGATTCAGGCTTGCCTTCTCCTTACAGACCTGAAATTCCATCCAATTCATGTGCATCGAGGGCCACTCTTTCTCGTTACTCTTCATCTCGCGGGTCTAACAACTCGTTCGTGCACGAGAAGAGAGCGAGTTACGGGTTTCGAAAGATGGAGGAAGAAGCCCAAGAAGGGGAAGGGGAAGGGGAAGAGGAGGAAGAAGATAGAGGCTGGCTATGGTGGATTTTAGGGTTTCGAAAGCGGAGGGCATCGACGCCTAGTTTTTGCATTTTTTTGCAGGTTTTTTGGAGGATTTTGTTGAGCTTTGGAGTTGCAGTAATGGTGTTTTGTTTGGCTACTAGACCACCTACACCGAAGCTTCACGTGAAGGTGGGTTTCAGGTTTCCATGATTTCTGCGAAATCTAGTGAAATTTTTAGTCTCTCAAGATTCTTGCCGAAACTTTTAGTTTGCTAAGATTGATCACGAAATTTCGTGAAGCTTTCGGCCTGGATAGATTTTCGGTAAAAATCAGGATTACTTTCTCGTGGGAGCCACAAGTTTATTTTTTTAATTCTTATTTAGGGAAAATATTTTGGTATACTCTATTTTTTGGTCTACTACTTTTTTTCCGTAGACCCTGATTTTTTAAAATTTTTTAAAAAACTTTGAGGTGATTTAGGTTTTTTGAAAAATACATCTTCTAATCCTTTACCCGATTTATACTTTTGATTGTTCATTTTTTTCATAAACAAAAACTAAAAAGACACTTCTATCGGTCTACTGAACCTCTCTCTATGCAAACTTTATGCAAATTATTCACACAATAGCCATGAACCAATGTTCCTTAATTTTCCTTTCGCTAATTGAATTGTTCATTTTAACAATGAAAATGATCTATGGACGATGAAATAAAGACATGGCAGAGAGAGATTAAGTAGGCTTTTTTTAGTTCGTATTTGGGCCAAAAAAAAGAGTAGTAAAAGAAGTAACTTTCATCTTAAGGATTAGGAGATATAATTTCTAGAAAACCGATTCCAAAACCCTGGGTCCGCAGATAAATAGTACACCAAAATATGGTGTATAGATGTATTTTTATTTTTATTTATTTAAAATAAAAATGTTTGGGAAAAATAGGGCTGAAATATGGGAAATATTCAGTTACTTGGGGCTGAAATTGTGGTCTTTCAAAAAAAAAAAAGGAAGTAGACAAAATTTCGGTCGTTATTAACGGTAAGTAACGACAGTTTTTAAAAGACCACGTACCCTGACACTTAAAAAATTGTCAAAACGATCCAGCTGGCTTCTGTCTCTTCACACGTGACAAAATGGTTCCTGTTATTTAACGTGGCGGGCCACCTCTGTTTTTTTTATTTTTTGGATTTTGTTATTTGTATATAGGAAAAAGTTTATATAAGGTGTGAACCTTATACCTTACAAGTAGGGTTCACCGAAATAATCCACTACAATGTAGTTTTTACAATAGAAAACCCTCAAATTGATCATCTCGACCTCAATATTCATAGACATAAAAAAAATGGATCTTTAGTCATAAAAATAGTTTATCTTTTAGCACATTATCTACAGCTTCTATTTTTAAGATTTTTAAGTGTTTATAAATCTGTTTGATCGTCATCATTTATGAAACTTTAAATTTCATAATTGAGGGCAACAATAGACTTTCATATCATCGCAAGGTTTTGCAGCACCAAACTGCGTGTTCGACCTAGTTTTGAGGTACACCTTACTTCAATAGTATAAGGTTGACACCTTATACAAACCTCACTTTTGTCTATATGGTTCCAATTTAATCGGATGTCTCCAAAAAGATGGAATTTCTTTTCTTTCTTTCTTTTTGGTTAATTTGTTGTTATACTTTCTACACCTTAATTTCCTTTTGCTCTTAAATTTATGCTCTATTTTTTTTTTGTTTATTGATTTATTGTTTCTTTTAATGTTGATTTATTTGTTTTGTTGATCGATACTGATTATTTGATTTTTGTAGCAAGTGGTGGTAACGGAGTTTCGTATGAGTGAAGGGGTGGATAATTCAGGGGTACCCACCAAGATTTTAAGCTACAATTGCTCCCTTGATCTAGAGATGGAAAATAACTCCAAGTTCTTTGGAATTCATCTTCGACCGTCGATTATCCATGTTACCTTCGAAAATTTAGACCTCGCTCACACAAGCGTAAGTTTTCTTAAAACCTCTAATCGTGCATGCATACATATACACATCAAATAAACACAATAATGCGCAAACATCCAGAAATTGGGCTTGGATTTGAGTGGTAAGCAACTTCTGATAGTTCAAAAAAAGTTATATCTTAAATTCAGTTCCTACCACTGAACTACCCAAAAAAATAAAAAATAAAATACACCAACATATGTACTGACTTCTCGAATGATCAAGTGTGTAAGTTTATTCAAATTTATTCATTGAAAATGTGAATACCTTATTTGCAAGCAATCAATTTTGGGTTGAGGCATTTTTGGACATTGTTATGCAATGATACTGTTATGCAATGATAGTATCATTGCATATGAAATGAGAGTACATTGCATAAAGCAAAAATTGAGATACATTCAAAAAAAGAGGATTGAGATTCAACCTAGTTTTGGAGTTGAGAGTGGTGTTATTTTGACTGGACCAAGCTGACCGGTCCGACTGGTTGGATTGCTGATTATTCCCTTGATTGGTTTAGTCGAAGCAAAAATTGGATTTGATCGGGAATCAGTAAAAATCAATATTTGGACATGTTAGTTTTATTGATTGGGTTAACATTATGCAATCTCTTTTTTGTAATATATTTCATATTTTTCTTACTTAGTGTTAGCCAATCAAACTCAAATTGGTGCGGGTCTAATTCTAATTGAAATATTCCCCTCATCAGGTTAGTTCCAATAACACTACTTAACATAATTAAGTGCTTGATTAGGTTCATACGCACATAAGAGCACAAGCAACAATCCAAGACATACTAATATTTTGTTTCTTCTTTTGGGTTCTAAAATAGTTTTGGACTTCATATTTACCCGCCATAGTTATCAAGACTATACCAAGTTGGTGGTTCGACCCGTTAGACCTCCCACCAGTTCTTTAGCCGATATAGTCCAAGATAAAAATTAGATTCGGTCGAAAACCACTCAAAATTAATATTTGTCTGGTTTTGACTGCACTGTCAGTTTTTACTATTTTGACCGTCAAATAAAATTTGTCAAAGTTTTCAAATATATTTTATGTTTTAAAATTATGATATCTATTTTTTTCTTATTTTTTAAAATCCAATCCAATCAAATCAATTCAATTAATGATTAGATCAATTTTGACAAAACCAAACCTCCACCAGTTGAATAACAAGTCCGATCTTGATAAAAATGGTATCAACTGACCAGACTAGCATAACCAGCTTGGGACAGGTCGTGACGGAGTTTTTTATTTTATTTTTAAGCATGCATGTGGAACCCTAAACCTTTGGCTGGAGGATTGGGATCTCCAACTCATTATGTATTAGGTTGGCAATGGGATATTCTCGTCTTTTCAAAGAAAGTTGCTTTTTACGCGTGCTGCAAGAACCCGGCAAAGAAGAAGTTTATTTTGGATAATACATAGATGAAAGGCCTTTTAAAGCTTTAATATGGAAAGGAAAAAATCATAAAGGGATTTTACTTTTTATGCATATCCTAGACCAATTAGCGGCTAAAATTCCCGATGTTTCAATGAATAAAGAAATTTAAAAGCTTAAAATTGGCCACCCTCTCTTCAATTTGTCTCCCAAGTTTATAAAGGGGGCCTTACCTTTCACAAAAGTGACTTGCACCTATACACACACTCTATACTCTCTTAAAAAACAAACAATTTCTCTCTCTCTCTCTCTCTATAAAAAGCTAGTAGAATACAATAAAGATGATCTAATGTTTGGAAAGTGAAATTATCCTTTATACACACTTTTTGCACTTGAAAGGGCCATATCCTTCTTTCTTTTCTTTTCCTTTCATTTTTTTGCTTTTTTTTTTTTTGGAACAATATCAGTTAATTTTATCGATCGTGGGATGAAACAACATGGGATTACAAAGTGGGAATTAAGGTATCAAATATAGACAAGGCAAAGAAATGTCAAGTTTAGCTAGGCAATAAGCTGCCCCATTTTTCTCTCGATAGACATGAGAGAAGACGAAAGGGCCATGTCTGATAAGAGTAACATGAGCATGTGTATATATTACGTATGTATCTATTTACATACTAATGCTTGCATGAATATGTCTATTGATACATACATGATGCTTTCATGCTTTTATATA
>NW_006499728.1:6572782-6596891 GCF_000471905.2 Amborella trichopoda | reverse complement strand
CCATTTCAGATATTTTATGAGACATTTTTTAGTAAAACCCCTTGTTTGTCTGCAATAATAAGGAGTCCTCCTTTAAATGCTGAAAATGGCTATGTGTTTTTAAAAAATGTAGATGACCGCATCATGGATTTTTGTGGAATTGCATTTAAGGAGTCTGTGTTCCTTATAAGCTATACATTGCATTGGAAACCATGTATAGTGAGAAATGAGTAAAGGTTAGGGGATTTATGGCCTCATTAAGGGTATGGCTGTTGATAAAGCCGAGTGACAGACCAGGGTTTATGTAGCCCCAAATTGTTGAAAGAAAGCTGATGATGACATTTACACAATCTAGGGTTTACGGTAGTTTGCCTGCCTAAGGGATAAAATAAAGTAACTAGAACTAGTCTCAAATCATGGTTACCGTCTTAAGTGCTCTTTTACTGCATCTAGTAATATGTTTCTAATTGAATGTGTCCTCTCATATGCTTAAACAGTAGCATGAAGTTTGAACCTCTTTGATCACTTTCTAGGCTTCAGCATTATGTTGAATTTTAAATCTTAAACCCATGAACCTTGAGAAATCTTCCTTCGACGCACTCGATAATGCAACAAAATCCTCCTCAAAATAATAATCACAACCAATAAATGCCCTGGCATTCTATATTAGGCATAATTCACAGAGTTCTCATGAGTTACCTGTAGATAGATATTCTAGTACAATTGACAATGCCATTTAGCTTCAAATAAGCTGATGTTCCGAAAATTAAACCTTCAAAAGTAGTTCAGCATGAGTATATAGCATTGTTGAGTTCTCGGCCTAGTCGATTGCTCAGTTCCCAATGCAGCATCTGAGAAGTCGGCTAAGGTACAAAACTTGGGACAGTTACAAATTACAGTTACTGTTTTCACAAATCCCTCAAGCCCCAAAGAGGTCATGTTTCCCTCACCAAATTTAAAAAAGAACCATCGATGAATTGGTCGCAAAATTACCGATTCTTTAATCCCTAAGTCATCTTTGCTCATCTCCCTTCTTTGTGAACAACTGAGCATCTCTTTAAAATCGTAACAGCCTATTTTGGAGAGCTAAAATTGGTGTTTCAATACCAATCTCTAAAACAGTAACACCCAGTGGCAAAGAAACATCAAAGATAGTTTCAACACCCTTCTTCAATTTTGGAAACATATCTTTGGATATATCTTCTCTCTAGAGTTTCGGAACTTCTAATTTGTGTCTAGCACACACCACTGATCACAACATTAATGGCGATTTACTAAAACCCCACAAAATTTGTAAAGTTTAATCTGAAATCCTAGAAACCAGACCCAAAAGCACTTGTCAAAAGATAAAACAGAATCAGCCTCATGCATAACCAACTGCTAAATACCTAGATATATTGTAAAAAAGCCAAACAAAAGAGGCAAGACACCATACTTGGGGGTTCATAACCTAACTTTCCCTTCTTTGAACCCCCACTTATAGGATATGTTAAGTTTAGTAATAGTCAAAATCATCATTGTTACCTTTTCTAAAAAGGTTCAGGCGTATTATGGACTTTCGAGTAAAAAAGATATGAAGTTTATTGGGGAGCAAACAAAAACCTAGTGTTTCTACATGGAGGTAAAAAACAAACATAAAAAATGCACTTTGGCGGTCATGGAAAAGGTAGATGGGTCTCCTAGAGAAATAAAAGTAGCCTCCGAAAGAGAAAAGCGTCACTCTCAAAGGGTTTTTTGTTGGTTTAATTTCCACTTCTAGAGAGAATTTAACTCTGTAAAAAGAAAGAAGTTGATCGGTGGTACTGTTTAGTTTGGAGAACGGGCGTTAAAGGGAACATAAATGAGAATTTTGCCAATATTTAGAGAAAGGACGCATTTCTTGTAATCGAAAAGTGTAATATGCATTGTCATAGTGGATTTTGACTTGCCGAGGCTATGACTGTAGGCCATTAGGGGTGTCATTGTAATGTAATTTTTGCATTTCCTTTATTTTCTTGCATTCTTTTTGTTGTTATATTTACCTAGTTTGCATTTAACCAACTGTATCTATGTATTTGGCTTCCTAGTTTTGTAAGTGAGGAATTCCTAAGGACCCTATATCTGGTATCAAAGCATAAGGTGTATATAATGTTAAGATATATGTTTCTAGTGGAGGAAAAGATGTATAACAAAGTTAGATACATGATTTGAGATGGAGAAATATGGAGGCAAAGAGTTTGTAAAACTTTTATAATATAGATAAGAGAGGAAATTATAAAATCTGTTTCAATAGAGATCAAAATCACTACTCCTATATTTTACACAAAAGACTAGGGGTATTATGGTTTTTTAGGTTAAAACAATATGAGGGTTCTCAAGCACCAAGCACAAAACCTTAGTGATCAATACCAATGTTGTCAGGTTCGTTTAGGAGTTTGCTTAAGTTTGGTTTAAAAAATGAGGCAATTTGGTGCTTCGACTAATTCGAAAGAAGATTTCGGTTTTTTTTTATTATTATTTTAAAATAGATATTTTTATAATTTTATAAAAAATTTAAATTTTTAATAATAAATAAATTTATTACATATAAAAAATATCAAAATATAATGTCGACTGACACTAAAATCAAGGAAACATGGAGTGACTTAATGTGGGTTGGCCTTTGGGAAAAACCTCATTGAAGTATTCCAAACCTTTATTCTTTGGTATGAATCCCAACTCATACCCTTACAAACTTCAGCATGCTTTGTACAAAAAGTCCAAGGCCTATCCCTGCCACCAAGGAAATTATTCATGTATGGACAAACTACAGAGTCCAATCCTTATCATCATCACCAAAGCTTTCACGTTCCCAATTGACATGTGTCAATCTTATATATCCCTTCTGCAAACCGCACAAGATTTCGGTGTAAATTGCTAAATCTTAGGTTCATGGAATTTTAATTGTAGGTAAAACCCTTGGATGAAACGAAGCGAATTTGGAGGTATAAATTAATATATAAAGGGGGTAAAAGAGGCATCATACTCAACTTCTGGTCACCTGGTCACCTCCAAAGGGATCATGTGATGGGATATGCAAAAGAGAAATAAATCTCCAAGTGGGGGTGGCAATGGACCTGATTGACTAGACCTAGGATACGGCGGGTAAATTTAATTTTTTGACCCAATGGGTCGGGCCGGGTCCAAAACTTGGACTCAATCACTATTCGGATCTAGGTCCGGGTTCGGGTTAAGACAGACCTAACCCGTACCTGTGAACCGTTAGAGATAAAATATTTCACTTATGTATTATTTGTTTTGGTGCATTAAGATCGTACATAGTAAAAACTCGTAGTCATATTTAGCTATTAAATGTCATATCAGATGGTTTAAAATCTAATGATGGATGATTGTGATCTTATTGTCAATAATATGGGTATATGATGGTAAAAAAAAAAAGAAAAAAAAAAGAAGCTCATAATCATAAAGTGAATTAGACCCCACCACACTCAGGACCCAATGGATTCAATTTTTTGACCTAACAAGTCAGATCTGGGTCCAAGTCTAGCCGGACCCGACCCGTACCCAACCTGTTAGCCACCCCTATCACCAAGAGAGAGACAGAGAGATATAGACTTATTAGATAGAGTCAGTAGTCTCGAGAACCTTATAATGGTTAAATTCAAAACAACATCATATATTAAAAAGTAGGTTGGACTTTTTTTTTTTTTCTGGGAATTTTATTTAGGTAAAAGTTATATAAAGCCGAGACTCTAAACAATCAAATTAGAGTCCACCTCAAAAATTTCGCTAGAAGAGTTTATTTTGATGTTTAAATATCCTCAAATTGATCCTCTCGACATCAAGATGCATGGACATGAGAAAAAAAAATAGATTTCAAGTATTAAAAATAATTCATTTTGTAACACATTTTTTGAACCATCAATTTTCAAGTTTTTCATTATCTGCTTGATGTCCACTATTTTTTAAGCTTTAAAATCTATAATTATATTTGAAAATATATTTTAAGACTATCACAAAGATTACCAGTATTGGGACCGCATTTCTCGACACTATTTGAAGGTATGCTTTACTTTGATTGTTTAGAGAGCTATTAAAAATTTAAAACTATAGGGATAAAAATTCAAAATAACGTCATTTAGTCATAATTCCCTGGGTAGTTTATAACATTTTCTCTCTACAATAGATTATACTTGCAGCTAGTACATTGATAACATTTTCTCTCTACAATAGATTATACTTGCAGCTAGTACATTATACTTGCAGCTAGTACATTGTAGGGTACTCAAATAAGAAATCTGCCATCCATAAACATCAATGGACAGGGAAGATGAATTTCTATTCTACTAACAGTGCAGACTTGGAGTGGAAAAGCAGCTCCTCTCCATTCTCTGTTCATAACTATGGAGTCTATGGACACTGGATAGTGGTCAGAGTACCCCAACGCTATACTCGCTATTGAGTAAAGGATTTTTTTTATTTAAAAAAAAAAATGTATACAATAAGACTATTTACTTTTGATACAAGGAGGTCACAATTATCATCGACTGTTAGATTTGAGATCAGATAGTTGAGAGTGTGTAATTGTTTGGGCACAAAATCAAAAATAAAATTTCTTAAATGTTTTGATACAATTTCATCTATTGGATTTCATATTTAATGGTCAAACGACCTTACACAAAAAATAAATAGTCGCATAGTATACAATCTTTCATTTTAAACTTTCTACCGAACAATTCATCTAGAAAACCTCCCTCTCTCTCTCTCTCAAACAAGTTACATAAAGCCAATGACAAGTTAAAAGGATGACATATTACACGGCCATAGCCAAGTACTGCAATGATCAAATGTCTTTTGTTGAAGTGCCTAGGTTGGTTATGTTGACGCCATAGCCATTACGTCCATTAATTTCAATAGAGAGAGAGAGAGAGAGAGTTGTTCTGATTGTTGAACCCAGTAATATTGGGATTACAGTATGCTTACACAAAAGACAGGCAAACTATAGATACTACTAAGATTGTCCAAGAATGTATTCATGCAAGAAGTGATGAAAGTAGACCAAGATTTATTTGCAAGCAAGACTTTGAGAAGGCTTAATACAAAGTAGACTGGAATTCCTATAAAAAATAATGGGCCTAATGGGGCTTGGGTCACACTTGAGGATACAGATAGCAGGATGCCTCCCATCTACTTATTTATCAGTCTTAATTATGGCATAGCCAAAGGCGATTCTCTATCACCATTCCTTTTCTCCTAATTATGGCATAGCCAAAGGCGATCCCCTATCACTGCTCTTTTTCTCCTAATTATGGCATAGTCAACATTTTCTCAATGGTAGAGGCGATCCTCTGTCACCGTTCCTTTTCTCAATGGTAGTAGAAGCATTCAGCCATAGGGGACTACTAAAAGTATTCAATAGTAGTAGAAGCATTCAGCCATAGGGGACTACTAAAAGTATTCAATGCCTTGGGTGATGACCCAACAAATCTCATCTGCATATTGCCGATGGCACAATCATCTTTTGTAAAGCACAAGTCCAAATGTGGAATATGTACCTTTTTTCTAATGGGAAAAGTTTACATAGAGCTGAGGCTCTAAACAATCAAATTAGAGCCTACATAAAATTTTTTTGATGCCCATATATCTTCAAATTGATCATCTCGACATCAAGATACATGAACAGGAGAAAAAAATGGATTTCAAGTTTTGGAAGTAGTGTATTTTGTAGCGTATTTTTGAACCGTCAATTTTCAAGATTTTCAAGTTTTCATAGATCTGTCGATCTGCACTATTTTTAAAGTTTTAAACTTTATAAATAAAGAATAAAATGTATTTTAAAGCTATCACAAAGATTTTCAGTAATGAAAACCACATTTCTCAGACACTATTAGAAGGTAGGCTCTAATTTAATTGTTTAGGGCTTAGGCTCTATGCAAACCGCACCCTTTCATAATTGTCTTTAAAGTTGTGTCAGGATTTAAGATAAAAAATACGGGGTTGAATTGAGAAGTCAATTGACAAAGGGTTCTTTGGAATGGGATCCGGCCAATGTCATTAATTGGGTCAAGGGGAACCCCAATTTTAGATGAGATCAAAACAGTCCCGGAAAGGCTACGTGCACAAATTCATTCATCAATGTTACAGAGAAAGCAATATGCAGGCAGATGCTTTGATAAAGGAGGGTGCAACCCGAACAATTTTTATTTTTGTTTGTTAATATATTTTGAGTGTATAGAACTAATGATATTTTTCAACCATCTACATGTTGTCTAAATTTGTGTTACAGACTAATGTAAATTTGAAGACAGATGATAGAAAGTTCCAAGTTGACATTTAAAAAAAGAGAGGGAGAGAGAAACCGTTAACTAGCAAACTTTTATGGTGAAGAACAATGCAAAACCTAAATCATGGCAACGAACAATGTAAACTCTATACATTCTCTGTCACCTCGCTGCATGGCCCATATTGAGAAACTTGGTGTGAACAAGGATGGTGGAGAAGATGGTTGACTGTCAATGGAGAGTAGAAAACAAATGAAAATTTCATAATTCAATCATAAACAACTGAAAAATATTTCTCTGTAAGATCTCTCTCCCCTCTCTCGCTGTCTCTCTCCCTCTCTCTATACCCTATAAAAAAAACCAATAGGAACAACATCACTTCTGTTCCACATGGCAACAGCAAAAAGAAACAGGAATCGATGTCACCCAGCTGTAGGATAGGAGCGAGATGGGTCATCAGGCCTCGGGTAGTCCCTTCTGACAATCAAAATTCACCCTGAAGCTCTTGCTTTTTCACCCCTGAACCTTGCTTCTCTCTGCCTGCATCTCTGCTGCCAATCTGATCCCCCTGCCTTTCCTATGAGTGTCTGCATGTATCAGTTTGCAGGAATTTTTCTAAGGCCTTCCTTCTCTCTCTATCCCTCTTCTATATACATTTGTCATATTATACTCTCACCCCTCTGCATGCGATGCAGAAGCATCCATTGTGCATGCAAGGCCCTTTTTTATCCTCTCTCTCTACCAGGGCATGCCCAACCCTCCCACCCCCTCCCCCCAGGTGTATGCTGCATGCACATGGGTGTGCAAAAAGGTCCTATTATTATCTATATGAGCTCTCTCTGTGAACAAATATCCATGCAGAGGCATATATGTAAGAAACCTCCTTTTTACCAGTAATCACCACAGGAGCACACCCTGTCCTATTATTATCTATATGAGCTCATATGTAAGAAACCTCCTTTTTACCAATCTTTATGAGCTCTCTCTGTGAACAAATATCCATGCAGAGGTATATATGTAAGAAACCTCCTTTTTACCAGTAATCACCACAGGAGCACACCCCGTCCTTGAAATGGTGAAATCGGTTTGTATCTCTAAGCACAATTTCCCTCCCAGCATACCCTGATACGAACTTGATTGCCTCATGGCACTCCGTGCACACTCTCAGGTTCTTCATCACCCGTATCGGCCGCCCTCCCTCAACACTAATAAGCCCGAAAGCCACTGCCAGTCTCTCACTATGGAAGTCTGCCCCCCTCTGTATCCCCTCAATCTCTGTCTCTATATCCTCAGCCTTTTCCATAGAAGTCATCAATCTTGTCCTCTCCATTGCCACCTGAATCTCCGAGAGCTTTGTGTATATCTCATCTGAGCGAGCATGGGACCTATCAGCCGCAACAAATGAATGAACCTGTTGTCCAAGCTCAACCCAACTGAGGCCAGCCTCTTTCTTAACCCCTCTGTCTCTCATTGCCTTTCGTGCCTCTGCTGCCTCATGCAATAGACCAGCATCAGCATACGTGTTCACAAGAAGCACATATGCCCCTGACCTTTTGGAACCTGTCTTGAAGAGGTGCTCTGCGGCAAAGGAAGCCATGTGTATGTCCCCATGCATGCGGCTGGCACCGAGGAGGGCACCCCAGACAGACTCACAGGGCTCGAGCGGCATTTTCTCAATGAAGCCTTTGGCCTCTAAGAGCCTGCCAGCCCGGCCTAAAGCGTCGACCATGCATGTATAGTGGGCAGAGAGGGGCTCGATGTGGTGCTTGTGGAGCATGAGGCTGAAGTACGACTCGGCCTTATCGACAAGGCCTGACCGGCTGCACACAGACAGGATGCAGAGGAAAGTGATGAAGTTTGGTTGGAAGCCTGAGGCCTACATTCATGCAAGGTGGGTTATGGATTCAAAATTCTGTAAGTGTTTGGCGAAAATTTATTTTCGGCTCTTAGTTGAAAATATTATGGGGAATGCATGCATATTCAGGCATGGAGTTGTTACCTGAAAACTATGAAGTAGGTCTCTATCTATCTTCAATGGTGTAAAATATAAGAGCTCATTCCATGGAAATATCTCTTGCAAGTAGTGCAATCGTGTAAACCACCCAAGAAAACATAAAGAATGGTGTACAATAAAAGCTCACATTCCAGGGAATGTTTTTAGTTTTCTCTAGATAAACAGGAATGATTTAGCCATGCCTAGGATTGCAAATTACCTTTTAGTGCAGAGTTTTTGTTAGAAACTCATAATACTGCATAGAACTCTCTCTTTATTGATGAATAAAGAATATACAATACCCCGTATAAATATACAGCTAACAGTTCTGGAAAGACACCCACAGTTATTGATAATTACTAACTAATCTTATCGTAATCCTAGACAACTAAGAGATATATACCCATACACAGAATACTGCAAAGAACTCTCTCTTTATTGATAAATAAAGAGTATACAATACCCCGTATAAATATACGGCTAACAGTTATGGATAGACACCAATAATTATTGATAATTACTAACTAATCTTATCATAATCCTAGACACCTAAGAGATATATACCCATACAATCAAGAGAGTGAACATGTTTGAACAATAAACTCAAGATGCTTTGACACAAAGCAGCTGGAGTTTGAACAATAAATTGCATAAACGAACGAGTTGAATCTTGAAGTCTTCAAGTGCATGTATAAGCAGTGGTCCCCATGCTCAGATTGCTTGAACAATAAGCACAAAAAGCAGTGGTGAATCTGCAAGCCTCAGGAACAACAGACAGTCGAGAAAACAGAATGGCACTTGGAAGAGCCAACAGAACTCGGTGGGGATCCAAGACAGATTCAGCAACTCACAATCCAAGACAAATTCAGCAACTCACAGTCCAGAACACAGGCCAGAACAGGGACAAATGTTGTTTTGCAGCGAGTCAAAACACGACTCGAAGGCCTTTGGCTGTACTTCCTTGGTCTATGAGTTTATCTCATTAAATTGCTAGCGTTGATTGATTCAACCATGGACGAAGGGGACAGCTGAAGTTTTTGTGCAAAGGGGGAGTCTTCATTGGATAAGTCTCAAGAAAATCAACTTGAAGTTGAAAAGTTTCGTTGGCATAAAGAGTTCCTGGTGTGCCATGAACTTCAATAACACACCTCTATAGATTATCAGTGACTTGGTGCTTGAATCCAGCAAGTGCATTGACTTGCCATTCCACGAGCTCTTTTTGGAGTCTATTGCATGCAATCTTACTCAGGGTCTTGCGAGATGCGGAGGCGCTCATGCTTGAGAAGGTGAAGAGAGCAAGAAGGGTCTTAATGTTTACCGCCAGAGAGAGAGAGGAGAGGCTTAAAAGGCAACCACCATGGACACAGACCAGTCTTTTCCTTTGATGGTACTGCCGAGATCAGGGGTCAGATTTTCCTTTGTGCTGGATCCTTCAAAGTGCAATAAGCAAATTCGAATTGCAAACCCGCAAAGGGGTTCACAACGGTTTCACAAAGTTGCAGACCAAAGCTAAGTAGTGGAATGGGAGAAATTTGCAAATTTGCAAAGCAAACATGTAGTGATTGAATCAGGGAAATTTGCAAAGCAAAGCATAGCAAATCTCAGTTACACAGGCAGCAGGTGGCTTCGCAAACAATTTTGCAAATTCTCAAGAGAGAAAAAAATCTGTACTGGTCGCCTAAATAAAGAAAATCCGACTTTGTGCAGAGATCACTTTACAGAGAGAAAGACAGCATCAGAGAGGGTACAGCTGTTTGACAAAGCATTGGAACGAATCTGAAGCCGAGCTTAGATCCGGCAACCTCATATCTGAGGTGCGAGCTCAAATCTGAGGTTGAGGAGCCTATGGCTCTGATACCATGCTAGAAACTCAGAATACTGCAGAAAACTCTCTTTTTATTGATAAATAAGAATATACAATACCCCATATAAATATACGACTAACAATTCTGGATAGACACCAACAGTTATTGATAATTACTAACTAATCTTATCATAATCCTAAACACCTAATAGATATATACCCATACAATCAAGAGATATATATACACTAACAGTTTTATATCATTTGATAGGAGCAGTGACTAAAAAGCCAAATATTAAGTATAAAGCAAGTCCTAATGATATATTTTTGGGAACCATGTCACTAGAAAGCCCAATCCTTTGTAAAGAATTGCTACAACTTCTCCTAAATGACAAAATTAATGTTTTTTTATGTTCAACGACAATGTAGGCCTATATTTCCACTCTTGGCATGGCAGTTGCAGCCAAAAGGCCAGGACCCTATTGTTTGAACTCCAGCAAATCTATCCAACAAAGAGTAACATAAAAAATAATTAGTAAATATATCTACCATTGTGCATAAGCCAAAGGTTAGGACCTTTTCCAGCCCATCCCTCCTGAGACCCTGCTTAGGCAGGACCAGCACCGGGTTATGGCCCTTTTTATCCACCATCCATCCTCCATGACAGATGGGTTGAGATGAAATGCTAGAAAAAAAAAAAAGTACATCTCTGACCATTGATGCCCCTAAGGGTCATGGTGTACTATGCGTGCAATGTGTATATTTTCGTTTGGTTCGGTGGTTCAGCCCCGGAAGTGGGCTATGTGGCCAATTGGCCCTGGCCACCAATGTACAATATTGCAGAAAAATACTATAATCACTAGTAACGACCACAACCAACGGGTTGAGAACCGTCCAATACATTGGTTGGAAAGCGATGGCAAGAAAGAGGGCTGCACTGTACAGTGGGATCAACTGTCTCCAATACTGCCCAAGCTATTGATGCAATGGTGGATAGAAAATAGGGCTGTCAAACCACACAATAAGACCCACTTTCTCCAATGCCATCCAACCAATTGATGAGACGATGATAACCTCTAGGTCATGAAGATAAAATTGGAATGCTATGAACACAATATGCATATTATATTTCTCCACTAAACAAAAAGAGAGATGGGATTCACCTGCATCTCCTCAAAGAGCTCGAAAGCTCTCGCACTAAGCCCATGTTGAGAGCACGCTGCAATCACCGCATTCCACGCACCCAAACTCTTCTCTCTCATCTCTCTGAACACCCTCTCAGCCTCCTTCACCACCCCACACCTCGCATACATACCAATAATCGCGCTCTCTACAAAACTTGAACCCTCCACACCCACCTTCACGCACACACCATGCACTGCTTCACCCAGTCCCAAGCACCCTACACCACCACAACCACGCATAACACTTGACAACACCGACTCATTCACCCCCACCCCCTCTTCCAAGGCCCTCTTGAATGCACATACAGCCTCCGTACACAATCCCCCGTACACAAGTCCACTAATCAAACCACCCCAAGTCACCACATTTCTCTCAGGCATTTCATCGAACATTTTGCATGCACAGAAGATATCACCAAGCTTAGCATACATATCAACCAATGCACTACCCACATACACAACACCATCAAGCCCAGACTTGACGGAGAGAGCATGGAGGGCCCGAGCTGTGAGCTCATATTGGGCCGAACCAGCAGCTGTAATAGCACAAGGGAGACTGAACTCAGTGGGTCTATGGCCATGGAGAAGCATGGATTTGAAGTGATAAATTGCTTCAAAATGGAGCTGGTTTTGTGCAAGAGCCGAGATTATAGAGGAAAATGTAGCTTGGGTTTTAACAGGAGCAGTTTTAAATAGGAGGGTGGCTTCGTTGATAAAGGAACACTTGGCATAGAGGTTGAGGAGATGGTTCGTGAAGAGAGGGAAAGAGAAGAAGCCAATTTTAATGGAGATGGCATGGATTTGAAAGCCTTTACAGATATTTTTCGTGGGAATGAAGGAGCGGAGGAGATCGCAGAGGTGCCTGCAAGCTTGCTCTACGCCATTAGAGGAACTTCCAGGTCGATTTCGAGGAATTTCCAGAGATGATAAATGTGTCTGTAATTGTACCTTTGGAGCGCCATTACAGGAGATTGGAGGTGGGGCTTGAGGAATTTCCAGAGATATGAATTGGGTTAATGTCATTTTTTATGAGGAAGTTGTTGTTTATTCATTTCAATAGAGAGAATTTCATGGTTGCCTGTGATTTTACGCGCTATTAAAGGAGCTTGGAGTTTAGGCGTCTCACTTTATTTGAATTTTGCAGAGATCACAACCGTCTGTTTGTCGTCTCAGTTTCAAGTGAACATTGGGCATGGTCGCAAGCATTATGCACCGCCTGTTTCTGATGATGGACGGTGTAGATTATTTCTACACATAGAGATGCTTCCCTTGGCGTACACAGTCGTGTAGGGAAAGTATGAGACTTGCGGATTATGTACCTTCTGTTCTCCAGATGGACGGTAGGAGATGAACAATTCCCATTCAAAATACCATGTTCGATGTACCCTCCAGAACAGCCCACTCCAATTAATTGAGAAAAAGCTTTCACGATGACGATGTACCTCCAAAAAACGGTCTGAGTGAGCCGTTTCTTGAAAGGTCTCATTTTTGTGAGACCACAGTTGGAATCAAAACGAGGCATAATGTCCACACCTTCATGAGGGGTTAAGATGTGTTTAAGTGTACAAACAAATCCGATATTGGAAACTCCAAAGTCATATATATATATATATATATAAAATATTAACTAATATTGTATAAAGTAAAAAATCGCTTAAAATCAATATCTCTTGAAGGGTCTCATTTTTGTAAGACCACGGTTGGAGTCGAAACGAGGCATAATGTCCATACCTTCATGAGGTGTTAAGCTCTTTTTAAGTGTACAAACAAATCCGATATTGGAAACTCCAAAGTCATATATATATATATATATATATATATATATATATATAAACTAATATTGTATAAAGTAAAAAATCACTTAAAATCAATATACTTCTTTATTCTCTTCCAATGTTCTAATATGTTTTGTTGTCCAATATAATCATCCCCAAGCTTTCTTGTTCGCTAAACAAACTTATCTTCAACTTAGTTTTTAAATGTTAGCCTCACCAATTAACTTGAAGTTATATAGAGAAATGCTTGAAAGTCTTACAGCAAAATAAATGGAAAAAATGAAAACTTGTCACAACAAAAGTATGTTATTCTAAAGCATGTCATAATAAAAACATATGATTCCTAAATTAAGAATCAAAAGCACACAAAAGATTTTACAAGTTCATATGCCTTATACACTTAAATTTATACTACACTTAAATTAAAACTATATGTTACTGAGATTGCTATTTGCATCACATTTTACTAAAGTAAAAAAATGTAGGTGCAGAAAATGAAAATAACGATCAAAATTAGCAATCGACAACGTTATTTTTGGGGTGGACAATCCTCCCCACTGATTCAGGTTGGAAACACTGCCTATTACAATTTGTGTCATTATGAAACTCATGATTTATTGTTACCATATTGTAGACTTTCTTCTAAATTTAATTTTATCTTTGAATTCTAATACCCTAGATCCCACTATCCCGATACACCATAGAGCATACTAAACCATGCTCAACATCATAATCCAACCCTAATTATTATGAGAATATACCAAAGATTCATAATATCCCATTTTAGGAAGCCAAATATCCTTAAAAATCCTGAATCCTTAGCTTAGAAAATCAAATCACCTATAATAGATTGAATATTACAAGATTTGTCAAACCGAGATTTTTTCTTTTTTTTTTATCGAGATTGACAAAATAAATAAATAAAAGTATCTCAAATCCTAGACAAATATCTATAAGTTGGTACGGCACATAGGTGCTCAGGTTTCATCTTTCTATTATGCTTTGTTTTGTTGTATTTTCCTATTTTATTTTATTTTATTTTTTTATATCATTACGTAGTTTATTGTTTTGGTAGTCATTTTATTTTTATTTTTTTTTATTTTTGTTTTTTTTAGATTTCACACTGTCTAAATCAAGTCGGCCGCTGATCTACAAAGAATAAGTTTTTAAGGCTGATTTATCTGTAGATCTGATTTCGAGGGGCCCACCTATCTCAACTCTCTAAATATTAGTTTTAGAAACAGGGACTTTGATTAGTCTAGTTAGTTTCAAAATTGCATCTAAATACATATGTATTTTATACCTTGTGGAGTCTACAACAATATTATACAACAAAATCAAGCGTGTAAACATGTAACTATCTAATACCTTGTGCAATCTGCAATTATATCATATAACAAAACCAGAGGTTACAAAGATACATAGTATTCAAAATTTTCACTATATTACATCACCCATTCATATGCAGAAGTATTGCGTAACATATTCACTTAAGAACAAAATGTATATCCATTAAAAAAAAAACTCAAAATATTTAGTAGTATAATATGTATTTAAAATTTAAAATCTACTTTTAAATAAGTAATTTAAAAGAAAATAAATTGAAATTCAAGTTTTATTAGTTGTGGTGAGAGATCATATATCCCAGGGAACATACTACCCATTTGTATGTTATACGATGATTATTAGTTCATTCAATTATATCATTGGTTACCTCATAGAATAGGCTCATTTTCCTTATGTCTATTTTTTTTTTTCCTTCGGCAACTTTCCTTTTACCTATTCTTTTATTTATGTCTAAATTTATCAATCTCTTAAATGTTATATATTACATGATGTACAAAGCTATCTCCATGTTTTTTGTGTTGAACTCCGCGTTATTGCAATTAATAAAGCCAGAAGATTTCCTCCTCCTGCGGGAGGATACTATACATTTCCATCCTCAGGCCATGCTATAGATACTTTTCGATTCTCAAATTCTGGGGATGTAATCTTTATAACCCATAAAATAATCTCAAAAATGTTTTTTTCAAAATAATCTTTATACTATTCATTTTCTGCACTCATTGAATGCATTTTTTCTTCCACCACACGCTTAATCACTGTTAGCCATTTGCAAACATTAACCTTTGAAAAGGATTAATCCATGTGATAGAATAATTAATGTATTCGATCCTTTGGTTGGGGCTTATTGAAGCTAACACTCACCAAATCTCATGCATTTTTTCTGTTCCTTTCCAACAGTTAAATGCTTGTAAACGAAGGCTTATTGCAGTTGAGCAAGCAGTGAAAGCGCCACTTCAACCCATGTAGGACAGAAAATCCCTCATAAGTTTTCTTCTTACTGTTGTACTTTTTCCGCGACGGCGGTGCCACGCAGATGGCCCAAGAGAGGGAAAGCGATGGCTAACAACGAAAGCCTAAACGGTTACATACATTTGCTTTCCCCAAATGAATGTATTTTGCTCATTCAGACAGTTCTTTTCCTAGATGGCAAGGAGAATGAGGACAATTGAATCATTTGTGGCCTTTTCAAAAATCGAATTCTATTATACTACTACTTGGATTTGTAGATGGGATCCTGCCTTTTCTCTAACTATGGCTTTTGTCAGATAAATTTACCGATTAATTTGATTAACGATCCACACTTAGAAGTCTTAGATATCCAGATTAGGGTTAACTAAATGTGCATATTGAATAGTTTTTCGTAACGATCTTTCGACGATCGTTTGATCCGGATATGAAATAAACGGCATTTGCATGTAAGGAAACCAAGGAACGAAGAAACCTTCCTCATAAGAACCTTATCAAACAGTTCCTTATGAGGAGTACAAAAGAAAACTCCATGATACTTTTTCCTAGAGGAAAGCTTCGACCTACAAAATGCCACACAACGCCAACACAAACCCAAACAAGGTCCAAGTACACTGAGCAACCAATTGTGCTCATTTTCAAACTTAAGTTATAGACAAAGAAGGTCTTGGATGATGCTGGTGCAAAACCCCATATCATTATCAGAGTTTTATCCCAACTATTTCGGGTTTGATATATGAATTATGTTATGCTGACTCATTCTATCAAGGGTCATACCTCAATCACACTTTTTTTACTTCCATCCATATCTTTTTGGGTCTTTTTGTTGTTTTTTTAAAACTTTTCACTTAAACCAAATCACCAGTTTTAAGTCCTAACTAGTGCAAAACTTTGTATATGTAGCATAAATATTTACTCATTTAGAAATCAAAATTAAAATTCTCTCTCAATACTCAAGCTAATAGATTTTAGAGAAATGGAGGTAGTGAACCATGGAGGCCAACCCAAAAGAAAACATGGAGAGGAAGGTCCATTTTTCATACGATAAAAGACTTGCAAACTCAGGATATATCTCTCGGTCTTCTTTTCTGGGTAATTCAATAGGGAAGGGGTCTTTTATACATACAAAGAATGTCTCCCAAGTTCTAACTTTACGTTAACGTTGTGTGCATTTTAAATTTTTTTTTTCTAATTTTTTTATATTCTATTTGAAGAACCAGGTTGGGCATGCATGCCCAAAAATTTTATCTATAAAAAGATAAAATCAAACACTAAAAAAAGACAGTCAATTGATGTGGTCTGTACTAACCCATGGTCCGGAGGGCCTACCTTTTTTTTTTGCCCTTTTAGGAAACATGGCAATTTTGGACATTGGTATCATGTACTAATGAAATATGATGTATAGGGAAATGGGGCACACGGTTCAGTGAAAAATGAAAAAGGTAAAGGTAAGGTACACTCCCATCAACTTTTTCTTGCCCTCGTGTGCAATTTCAACACGTAGACCCTTTTTTTACATGAAAAATGATGAGTCCATGGATCAAAATAGCACAGCACTTCATTATTGGTCACTCTCTCTAACTCTGTTTCTCTCTCTAAAACTTATTCAACATTTGAGTGCGGTTCAATGGGGCCGTACTTCTTTTGGGGTTGTTCTAAATGGGCCCTATTTTATGTCAAATCTCCAAAAATTTTCACTGATTTCTACCTTTTTCATTTAGGAAGTACCCTACATATGCCATTTTGTTTTTCCCCCTCTCTCTCTCTCATCTTTGGCATCTGTTGCATGTGTTTGGCCTCTCCCTTTCTCTCTCTAACACATTTTCCTTGATGCCAATTAATGGATCTCTTTCTCTCTCCTAGTATCGTACTTCATACTTTTGAAAGGCATTTCTCTCTCCTCTATCTCTCTAGGACGTTTCCCTACCTTTGCGTTAGCCTTGGGCTGCACCTCATGAATTGTTCTAGTGTAGTGTCAAAGAGAGGGGACGTACCCTCGCTTTCATGTTAAAACAAACAAGAGAGAGAGAGAGAGATGGTTGATGTAAACTCCAAGCAAGAACTTTAGCTTAGTTATCAAAAAACCTCACTCCTCTCTCTCTCTCTCTCTCTCTCTACAATGATGATTACCTTGTGAGTGAAGTAAAAATGAAACCCCAAGAGAAAAGGGTTTGAGTCAAAGACAAGAAGCATAACAAGCCATTCTCTCTCTCTCTCTCTCTCTCTCACTCTCTAGGCATTCTCTCTCTCTAACTCTTTAAGCATTTTCTCTCTTTCTAACTCTCTAGGCATTTTCTCTCTCTCTCTCTCTAACTCTCTAGGCATTCTCTCTCTAACTCTCTAGGCATTCTCTCTCTCTAGGCATTCTCTCTCTCTCTCTAATTCCCAAGTCTCAATCCAAACCGTTTTTGTTCCTCACCCGACCAAACCAACAAGAACACATAACCCCCCCGCCCACCATTTCCCTACGTTCCACGCAAAACCCCACTCACCATCATGAAGCCTTCTTTTTCGCTCCACCCCCCCCCCCCCCCTTCTTTTTATAAATGCCCCACCTCATTTCATACACCCATTTGGACTGTAACGCCGTTAAACTCCCCCAAAAGCCCAAACAAGAGAGAGAGTGATCTTGAATTCAAATCTCTCTCTCTTGCAAACCAAACTGACCTACCTAAGAGAGAGAGAGAGCCATCAAGCATAAGATACAACAAAATAGAGTGAGAGAGAGAGAGAGAGAGCGAGATCCCAATACAATTACACTCCTCCCATCTTCAACCAGCAAAAAAAACTCAGCCATGAGAAAGCCTGACTCCCCTGCCAAAGTGTGTAACAATATCAACAATAATGGCAACAGCAATACCAATGGCAACAGCAACAACAACAACAATAGTAACAAGAGGTTGAGGAAGGGGTTGTGGTCTCCAGAGGAGGATGAGAAGCTTATGAGGTACATGATGGGGAATGGTCAGGGATGTTGGAGCGATGTCGCCCGCAATGCCGGGCTTCAGAGGTGCGGCAAGAGCTGTCGTCTGCGGTGGATCAACTACCTCCGCCCGGACCTCAAGCGCGGCGCATTCTCACCGCAGGAAGAAGAGCTCATTGTCCACCTCCACTCCATCCTCGGCAATAGGTATCTAATTGGACCACCACCACTATCATCATCTTCATGGTCATGGCCATTATCATCATTATGGTCATGGCCGTCATCATCATCATTGTCATTACAGGAAAAATGTTGTGAGATTTTGTACATTTTAGTGATAATTTTACCTTTTTTATTTATTTACTACCTTGCAATGATCTCGCAATATTTTCTCCATCAACTTTTTTATTTTCTTTTTTTACTTGGAAGTTTTTGGATAATTTATCGTGCACTATTAAGCTTATCTATAAGGGAAAAAATGAACCCATGTGAAACTTCACATATACATATGAATTATGTAAGTTCATAGAATGTAGATGCGACAAGAAAAAAAGGAAATTATACGACATGCTTTTTGTTGATTTCATATTATATCATGCAAGGTTATAAGAATAAACATAATCTTTTAAGAGAATTTATGGTAGAGATTTATAAAATATTTAAAAGTTATTTACATATGGACCTTGAATAAGTTAGGAAAATACGAATTGCTCCTTTTATACGAGAAAATTACATTAAAGGTCCGCGATTATTTTTTTTTGACAAAATTACCCCTCAGTCTAAGGTTGAAATTCTCGGACCTTTTTTTTTTTTCGTCGAAACTTAAGTTTCCTCAAACGGAAGGTTAATTTTTTTTTAAAAAAAAAATCAAAACGATCTTTATTATAATTTTCAAGTATAAAAAGAGCAATTCGTTACTCATATTTTTTTAACTTATTTAAGGTCCGCACGTAGATAACTCAATATTTAAAAAAAAAGTTGATATTTATTACTAATAAAAAGCTAGACCAGATGATTGTAAATCCTTCAATGAAAAAGAAATAGAAAAAATGTGCTAGTTTACACAAAACGCATTATGTTATCACTTTTGGCAAACATACGTATACTTGTTCCTGGCAATAAGTTCCCTTCATTAATTTATTCCATTTCTAAAAGATGTTCAAAAGATAGAAGTTCGAAGATCCAAGATCTCCCAAAATAATTTCTACCTCTTCCAAAAATTCATTAAAATATCATATCAATCAAGTTTAGTCATCATGATCATCATGAGTAGCAACAAATACATGATCAGTGTCATTACCATCATCAGCATCACAACATGACCATAATCATCATGGCAAGAAAACCATCAACAAAGGAAATAATATCACCATTGCCGACACCATCACCATCACCATCACCATCACGATTCATATTAATGTCCACACTCCTCATGATCTCCCAGTTTTATTATGATTATTGTCATCACCACATTTTCATTTGAATTATTTCATGATTTATTTCTTCCTCTTACTTATATTATAGAAGGCATAAGAGACTTTGAGATTAAAAGAATCTCCCTTTTCTCCAGGCCAAGAGCCCAAATCTGAGAGAGCATTATGTTCTCTCACTATGAAACCTTAATCAATGTTTTATAATACCTTCAGTTTATTTGGGATTAAGGGCACAAAGCATGGAGGTTAGAAACATCAGTATTTTTAGTTTAAAATTTTCACATTATCATACTGATTCTCATAGTAACCTAGAACTGAATGAATTAGTCACTTCCCCCCTCCAGCTGATGGTTAAATGCTATGCTGATTAATAGCAAGGAAATATACATCAGTTTAATAATCTTGGTTAATATGTTCTATTTCATAAATCAAATACCATATATAATATAGTTTCATAATCTTGGTTAATATGTTTTATTTTATAAATAAAATACCATATATAACATAGATAATTGGGTAAAGCTATAGGAACAATCATGGCTACTTTCTTTATCCATGCATTTTCATTACTTTGCTTGCAATTTACTTTTTGTAAATTTATCTTAAATCTACTAAACCACTCTGGTGAAAGTTTCTGGTCTTGAATATGAAGGAAACCTAGATATTTTTCTGGGAATTGGCACTAAGAGTAAATAACTAAATAATTTTGAAGGATTATTATTTTTCATGTGATTAGTTCCTGAGGCATTTGTTTTTTATAATGAAATTGTTTATGTGTGTGTGTCAGTTGGCATCTCAATTTTGTATCTTGCTATTCTAATTTCTTATGCCATTTTTCAGAAAACTCTTTGGCCTTTTTATGAACTAAGAGCTCATCTATTGCTACTCCCCTTCCGAATCCGGCCTTGCAGGTGGTCGCAAATCGCAATGCGCCTGCCAGGGCGAACAGACAATGAGATCAAAAACTTTTGGAATTCCACAATCAAGAAAAGGCTGAAGAGCAATCAATCAGCACCAGCAAAGCCTGAAAGTCCTCAAGCTGGCCTCATGGCCATGCATGACAGTAACACGAGCATGCATGACTGCGACATGGCAATGGCCATGGCCATGACCATGTGCATGGAGTCCCTTTCATCATCCCTATCATCATCATCATCATCATCATCCATGCCGTCTACATGCAACAGGACCAGCCAGTCGGCCGGTGTCGAGAACTGTTATGGGATGACCGGTTTAGCTGGTTACTTTCAAATGCCAACGTGCCTAAATGATCTGGGCTTTGATAATGGGGTTTTGGAAGTTGGGCAGATGGGTGATGGTGATCTGAGCTTGGAGGGGGATCTATTTGTGCCCTCATTGGAAAGCATAAGCTTAGATGAGGATATCAATAACAACCATGAAAATGATAGCAATAACAACACAAAAAATAACAGCAACAACTATGATAACATCACTAATAGCAATTACAGCATTGTGAATTGCAATGCTAACAGTAATAACTTGGGTAATAATTGTGAGAGTTTAAATAATGGGAATTATTGGGGAGGAGAGATGAGGATGGGTGAGTGGGGGTTGGAAGATATAGTTGGGGGCTCATCTTTTTCCTTCCCTTACCTGGATTTCCAACTTGAATGATGGAGACCCTAAAAAAATTAGGTTTAGGGTTAGGGAAAGTTTCCCATTTCATTTCTAGGACAACTAGAACTGTGATGACCTTGTTTTTCATGAAAATTCATAAAAGGGTCCTTAATTCTTCTTTGTTTGTTAAGAGTTGTGAAGAAGTTGCTCCCAAGCTCTTGAAACCTAGGCAAAGCCACTGTTTCAGACCTAATTTTCATGCCACTTTTTTGTTGCCATTCAAATTGGATCCTGCTGGGCCACACCAAATGATTCAGGCTCCCAAAATTTCAAGTACTTGTTCTAAATGTGGTGTGATCCATTTGGATTGTACAATGTGAACTTTTTTTATGGATTAAGGCCTATTTTGGTCATTCATGAAAAAGTAAACGTTTTTGCATACTCTATCCAAGTGTACCTAGGTAGAATCAATAATCACACTTCTAGAAATGTGCATACAGGATCCTTGTGGGGAAAAAAACAAAAGACATGTGCATAAAAGATTCAAAAATGGGGGACCATCACATTGATGGCAATACTTTGGTCATGGGATGTACAAGTTTAGAAATGAGGAGAGATGATTACCATGTCAGTGAATAAAGCTGAATAAAAGAAATAAGCATCTTCTGGCTTTCTTTTCATCTTTTTCTCTCTCCTTTCATGTTCAATATACATAATACTGTGTACTTCATTGTATATAGAGTAACATGTATACTTCTCTCAAATGGAATGTCCTCTTTTTATGCCAAATTTGCTGTCTATTTTGAAGCACACACAGACACATCTCTATAGTGTTTGCAAAATCGAATCGAGAACGGTTAACCGAACATGGGCTTAGAAGCGCTTTAACTTACCTAATCAGTAAACCAGCCAATTCAACCGTTCTAATCGGACATGTCCTGGGGTCAAAAAAGTATTAAAAAAAAATTTAAAATATACAAAAAAAAATCTACTAAAATATGAAAAACATATAAAGAATGATGAAAACAAAACACATTCAAATGAAGTTGAAAATTAATGAAAAAATGGATTTTAAATAATCGATTTGTGCCTACGGGTATTTTTTAATTTTTTTTGAAAAAAATAGAAAAATATAAAAGTGAGTATTAATGAACAAAATAATTTTTAATCTTTACCATAATTTAAATAATTTTAAAAAATGCATTACAAACCAAATTCATTACTTTTGGGAGTTTATATACATTTTTTTATTTTTTTTATTTTTAAATACTGGCCGATCACCAAAACGGTCCAAAACCAGAACCGGCTAGTGGCCAATTCCGATCTAACATAGTGGTTACTGGTTAGATTGCCCTATTTTTTCCAACAATGCATCCCTCTCTCCACCAATTGATTGAGATTAAAGCTTTTGCACTAGGCCTTGAGACATGGGTGGTCAGGGTGGCAGGGTTCCATACGAGCTTCATTCCCACCAAGATCCTACATTAGCGTTCAAAAATGGAAAAAAAAAAAAAGGATTTTCTCAAAAAAAAAAAGCTCCATCACAAATTTGGTGGACGGCCTAAGCCATTCCCCCAACATAACACAGGGAAATGAAAATGGCAAATTTAAATGAGGCCTTGTTCAAATGGGGTCCCTTTCAAAACTCCATCTTACAGATGGGTCTATCATTTGAAATACATAGTAAGTGATTCGAAATGGGTTTTTTTCTTTAGATCCATATTTTTTGGTGAAAAAAAAAAGCGTGCAAATTTGATGATATGTGAAGAATTAAAATGAATACCCCAAAAATAAAATTTTAAATTATTTATTTTTAAATTTAAAATGTAGTTCTTTTCAAATGCATGATCATGGAGTTCGACCTATGATAAATCCAAAATCCTTTTGAAACATGTCGATTTACTTGAGCACCAATACCTCTCCAAATCTAAATCATTACCTTTTCAAAATGATAAAGTCACCAATAGGTTGTACCTAACATGAATAATTGTTTATGAGAAGGTCGAAAATGCATTTCACTATTTAAATTTTAAATTTTTCTACAAGTCATTTTCAATAAATATTTTGGTTATCACGTGCCAAATAAAAATATAAAAAATATTATTAAAATTTAAATGACTAAATTACCCGTGTAGGTGTTGTTTGGTTATTTTAAGTTTTAAAAATGTTTATTTTATATTTTTATTATGCACCCTATTATATAGATATATGCCCAATATTTTATCTCGATATGATTTATAAAAGATAAAGGTTTCTACACTTACCTGGCTGCATAGAAGATATATACTTCCTCCCTCATCCAACTGTCCAATTTAGATCAAGTGAGCCACTGATCATTTGACCTGGATAAGATGCCTCAGAGTATTTTTAGTTTTATTTTATTTTTTACAAATTTTATGAATATAAAATTTGGTACGTGTCGTCATCTCAATGGGGCAGGCCTTAAAAAAATATTAAAAATAGTTTTTTGATAAAATATAATGATCAAAATACCCCTTGAAACTTTTGGAATTATTTTAGTCATTTTATTTTATTGAAAATATTTGTTTTATATTTTTTATAGGTGCAAGTTTAAGAGAGGAATGGATGTTTAAAATTTGGTATCAAAATATTTTGTAGAAAAAAATTAAAAATAAAATAGTGTAGAGATGTGACATTGTGATTGGGGCTGTCTCAACCGTCCACATTCAGAATGGACGGTTGGATATGGGAAAGTATATAAGTTTTATACAGTAGGGAAAGTATAGAAAGCTTGCCCTTTATAAAAATATTAACTTTTAAATAAAGGTGTGGTTTCTATAAGGTTGCAACCATAAACAATCCAATTAAGGCTCACCTCCAATTTTTATCATAACATGTAATTTGGT
>NW_006499728.1:6507752-6553840 GCF_000471905.2 Amborella trichopoda | reverse complement strand
TGTGTATGTGTATGTATATGCGCACGCACACGCGTGTGAGCGCCTGTGTGTGTATGCATGAAAAAGCTACTGTCAGCCTATGTGTTGATGAAATAGTATAAACCCAATGACCCAAATTGAATATATGCCGATATAATGATCGAGATTGAATATGAACTGATCAAACTATCACGATTGAATCTAAGTCGATCCAACTATCACCAAGTTTGTCTATGAAGAGTTGATCTAATTGTGTTAGTGTCCATAATTGATTTCTTTTGAGTAATACTAATTGATAGGGCCTCATTGGTAAGTGCTACAAGATCTCGTAAATCTCCCCAAATTTTTGTCTCATCATATCCATTCAAATTCCCAACTCTCTCTTTCTAACTTATTGGCTTCTTTTCTAAGTGGAATCCCCTAGTATATGAAAAAATGAAAATGTGCTTTCGTTGTTGTGGAATAAGAAACCTTCGTATCTTAATGCATTTATTTGATTTATTCGAAGCTATTAGAGAGGGATCCACTTTTAAATGAAATTGTCTCCAAGAAAAAAAATGTTTATTAGACCTAATATATTCAGTTTGATCTATATTTGTCTTCATTCTGCCCTTCATTCGAGTGCTTTTTTCTTCGCAAAACTGCCCGAGGCCTATAGTGTTTTCAATCCAATCATAGATGTTCGACTTATACATGGACCCGTGTCGGATATACCTGGTAGGTCCCAAGTCATATCCGGGTCCATTGCCACCCCTATCTATTCATCCCTTCAATAATTCCATATCAACTTTTTTAAAAAAAATCTAATTGTAAAAAAAATTGGATAAACAAATACTCTAGAGCCTTTAAAAAATGGAGGCAAAAATTATACCGGTCGCACACGGCCAAACGAAATGTTGCCCTTCATTATCTATCAATCATGATATATAAGCAATTTGCTTCTAATTTGGTAAGAATGAAATGTATATAATAAAACCATTTACTTTTGATAAAAAGATATAACAATCATAACAGCTAGATTTGAAATCAAGTAGTTGAAGATGTATCATTACTTAGACACAAAATCCAAAACAAAATTTATCAAATATTGCTCAAATATTGTGAATCACATCTTATGGCTAAAAATAATTGTAATATCTTTAAACTGACATCTTATGGCTAAAAATGATTGTAACATCTTTAAGCTGAAAATAAATGATCTCATGGTATATAAACCCAAGTAAGAAACTACAAAATATGTACCTGACAAAAAATATGTAGTCGAAAAGCAATCCCATTACATTTCATATTTCTTGGTTAGCTGGATGGACAATCCCCAAGTTTCAAACCACTGATCGGGCATCTGATGATGCCCTTGGAACAAAAGTATCAGATATATAAGGTTTCAATGAAACTTATATTTTTAAAATTTGATGAGAACAAGGCTCTCATACTAGAGAACCAGCTTTTCTACTCACAAATACTAAAGAACAACAAAATGTAGCACACAAGGATAACCATAGGAAAAAAAGTCAAAAACTCTCTTCTACTGACATTAGAGAGGCCTACATTTTTTCTTGAGTTATTCAATACATGCAGTATGGTGTGCAATCATATCAACCATCCATTCTCAATGACACACAGTAGAGATTAACTGTATCCCATGTGACCCACCTGGCTATGGTAAGTTTCAAGCGCCGGCCTGAGAACAGAGAGCCAATGCCCAGGCTGTGTACCTATATCATACACAAGCTCTGTATGATATCCCTTTGTCTTTTCCTTCTAGACAATTGTCGATTTGTTAAAAAACTGAAACCAGGAGATGGTGCAGGGGCAAGTACTAGCGGGATAACATCCACAATAACATAAGTCCGAGCACTTCACCACGAAAAATGAAAGCTGAAGAGAAAACGAGCACTTCAACACGAAAAATGAAAGCTGAAGAGAAAATGAGCACTTCAACACGAAAAATGAAAGCTGAAGAAAAAATCAAAAACTTCAAGTCCATTCCGAGCACTTCAACACAAAACATGAAAGCTGAAGAGAAAATAAGCACTTCAACACGAAAAATGAAAGCTGAAGAGAAAATAAAAAACTTCAAGTCCATTGCAAGTAATAGAGGGCATAATGATCATTTTGCAGTTTTAACCCAGGAAAAAAAACACATACCATTATTGATCATGAAAATGAACGATGAAGACTAGAGAAAAATAACAAAGATCAAGGGCACGTCCATAACCAAATTTATGGCCCAGATTTTATTACAGGGCAGCAAACGCCACAGAGTCAAGGGTCAATCAAATCTCTCAAAAATAAACAGTGGCTACAGCCAATGGCTCTCAAAACGAAAAAGGGGCTCTCAAAAAGAAAAAGAGGAGAAAATGGAAGTAGCAGATTTTTGGGCAGACAGTCGAAGCCCTAGAAATTCTCAAAGTTCACTGGGTCCCTGAGGAACTTCTCCATCTGCTTTGCCCTGGTCCTTATCGACATGTCAAAGACCTTTTGCGCAAATTCCACCACTATTCCTCCCATAATGCTCTGATCAATCTGCAAAATTGTAGAGGAGATGAAGGTGATGATTTTATCACCAACATGGGAGAAAAACGCGAGGAGAGTTAAATAAATTTCAAGGAAACCATGACTAGATTTGCATATGAAATCATCAATGGGACATTGATTTCCAAGTTCCGGTAAAGACAGTTCTTCTTTTAACTTGTTGCAGGGCTTGAACAAGGACAGAGATATCAACTCAACCAAAAAACAAACTCACAAACCATCAAATCCTTATTTGGAAGGGTACATCTTAAACTGCAGTTTTTAGAACTCTTTTAGGGTATGTTTGACGACCCTATCTTGAAATTTTAGGATATTGTAAAATCCACAATAATCTTGATCTTAAAAGATATTGAAAGGGCTCGTGACTTGTTTGATTGAACAAAACAATACCCTTTAAAATCTTAATAACCGTTAATTATCAGCATCCCACAAAATTCAAGTCTTAACTTGAATTTTGTGGGATTCAATTCTTCTATCGTTTTTTGGCTTCTGCTTCACGCCCACCCACACGAACCCTTGAAACCCCTCACATCTTACCATCTCTCTAGTCGACCTCTCTGAGACCCATTCCTCTCTCACCCTCACTCTCCTGTCTACCCAAACCCTATCCCTGAAAGCCTTAAAACCACCTCATTTTTCATAAAACTTCTCTCTTCAGAGGACACCAAATACTTCGCATCCTAGAGAGACAGCTTAGAGAGAGAGTCAGAATGGCGAAGTCTTGAGCCTCATAAGCCTCGTCGTTAGAGAGAGAGGCAAACAGGGTTCCAAAAAAAACTAGAGACAGAGTGAGAGAGATGATATTCTCTTTAGAGTGAGAAAGGGTGAAAAATTGAGGAAGAGGAAAGGGAGGCAAGGGTTTGGGAAAGAGAGGTGCAAAGAAGCATGAAACCAACCATTTATATGTTTGGCCAGAAGGGGAGGGGTTAAGTGTATCAGTGGCCTCATCCATGAAAACCCTATTTCGACATTTTCCTTGAGAACTTGTCAGAGAGCTGTTATCTCCACTGAGCACACGAGCATGAAGACTGTGATGGCCATGGTTGTGGTTTATGCTCTCAAGAGGTAGGGGAGGACCCTGTATAGGTTTGCGGGTTAGGATTTCTTCTATGGTTTTGAAGAGGAGAGGCATAGTGACTTTCTCTCCTTCTCTCTCTCTTTCCCTCTATGTTTCTCTTTCTATACATCTTTTGATTCTTTCTTTTCCTCTCTGTCATTACCTATTCTGTATCAATCTATGTTGAGTGAAGGTGAATGGTGCTGTTAATAGAGATTTGCTATGGAACAGGACATAGGAAATTTCCTCTGTTTTCTTTCTCTTGAATCAGCGTATATCCCAGGGTTCTCTATAGAAACTGATGTTGAGATGGCAAGTGGAAATGTCTCTCAAAAAGTAAGCCTCTGAGCGTCTCTCTCTCTCTGGCTTTTATTTTCACATTTTCCCCCTTCTCCCTGTTTAAAGCTCTGAAAGAACAGCGACTATCAATTTGCTTGTTTCAGGAGTGTGGAAAATTCTAAGATTTTTTAGTGCTTCTCTCTCTAAAATTTTATACCTGTGTTCTATTTTTAAAACTTGTCTTTCTCTCTCTAAAATTTCGTATACATGGCTGATGGAAATCAATCATCCCTCCCCTCTTTCATCTCTCCCTGTTGGAGCGCAACCTTCTCTCTCTAAAATTGGTTATGTTTCTCCTCTTCTGTTGTTCTTCACACAAATATCCTTTTTCGTGTTTCTCTCTCTAGAGTTGTACTTGTGCATTTACCTTTGTTAACCTTTCCATTAAAAATGATGAAATATAGGACGGCAATCAAACAGACAAAAACAACACATAGCAAGATAACATATAACCCAAATATATGAGAATCGATCAATGCTTTTCTTCAGATAACTCAAATCTTGAATATTAAAGATTCTATTTTATCAAACATGCCCTTAGCCATCTAGACGTTATAGTAAATTTGGAACCATAGCTGGATCGAGACTAGACACAGGAAGAAGGCAGTGATCAAGGAGAACTACATATCAAGTAGGAAAGAACATCTCTGTGTGTGCATGCATGCGTGCGCATGCACATGTGTGTGTGTGTGACAGAGAGAGAGAGAGAAAGAGAGGGATGAGGCCCATGAGAAGTGTCCTCTGTCTCACAATGTCATGGATCACATTCCTCAAAAACCGTATATAACCAACCCTCTGAAATAATTAGGTATTGAACATTTCATCCTTCTCCTAATATGCCAACTAGAAGTGCACAACCGTATCCTCAAAAAATCCAGTGAAAAATCAGTGAAAAGAATCTATTGAAACAAAGCACTATATATAAGCAACCCTGTATACAAGCAATTTGCATAGGGTATAGCTTGGAACAATATAGTCCCGCAAATAAAGGAATTAACCTATTAGGAAGCAAAGAGGCTTAAAATGATACATATCACCAAATCTCACCAGGTAAATAAAAAACATTAAGAAAGCTCACCAAGGAAAAGAATAATGCAATGCAATTATCATGGAGAATTAAGCATATGTAAGTATCATGAGGATGAGGCATAGATACTAATTTTGCAAATATAAAATCTAACCAAGAAAATTACTAATTAATATATTAATATTAGAAATATATTGTATCTGAAATAACCATTAACAGACATTCTAACAGAGAAACTGTGTACGACAACCACCAAAACAAAAACAAAAAGTAGAAATAACACAGAATATAATAAAATTGGTTCTAAATCAATAAATTCTAATAAGATAAAGAAAAACAAAAAAATCTACAAAAATAGTTAAGCAGATGTAACAAGGTAAATAAGCCCGGTCTTGTAAATCTAGAGAGCATTACCTTCTGCTCCAGCTTGACAGTCTTCCCATGCCCAATAACATCCTGCAAGGTCTCCTTCAGTTCTTTTTCCTCTTGCTCAGGAAGAGGCTGGGTAAAATAAATAAATATCATAAATAGCGATCGAGGAGAAGAATATGAATTCATGCCATAAAATATTCATTTCTGAGATACCACTAATAAGCTCCATTTACAAAATTGCCAACAATTTGACAGTAGAAGACATTCCAATCATATGCTGAACATTTGAACGTAAGCATTATAAATTACAAATGGTCACATTAGAAGATAAGTACTGCATGCTGACATAAGAAAGGAAGGTTGACATTTCTCAATATACATATACATCACCATTCAAATTACCTACAAAATATTTCCAACCATTAATAAAAGGCAAACATACTTGCAATGAACAAAGAAAGGTATGATACTATTTTAAAGGCAACTCGAATCGAGGCTGAAAATTTGAAAGTTAATGATCTTTATTCATAGGTAGTGGAATTTTGAGTGATTTAAATCTATGCTAAACTTCAGTAACTAACACAATAGTTAACCACAAAATCCAACTCCAAATAAGATTGCTTGTTTAAAAGAAGATTCTTCTTTGCATAGGGCCTTCGGTGGTTCTATTTGCAGCGGCATAATCTATCGGTACCATAGTTATTAAATGCAGTTGTATAACTCATTGTAGACACATCAGAGCCAAGCGGCGCTTAGCCATCCCACATATAGCCAGCCTATGTGGGCTAACTAGATGTGCTCGCATAGGTGGTGCATACATGGGAAAAACCATAATCCCCTTCCCCGAGACTCCACGCCCAACCCAACCCTGAAAAGAGGGCCTCCCTCCCTCATTGGGGCCGGAAGTCTCTTTGAACCAATATTTGTTGGTTCTAAAGGGATTAAACTTAAAATTTGAAAACAAAATTACCGATTCTGAAGTATTCAACAAGGTAGATTTTTTGGGTGAAACTTTGAGTTGATATTGTGCTGTGCTTCAAAGATTTTCCGCAAAGATTATCAAGCAATTGAGGGTATCAAGGGAAAATTAAACCAAGATGTCGAAATTTCATATAATTTTGGATTTGATATCAAAACCAAAATCAGTTTTGGGTGTAGCTATCCTTTTTATTTTTTATGTCATGAACTTTTGGTCTTTGGATGTTACGTACTTGTGGAGTACTTTAGACTCTCTAGTATTTGGCATTTTGGCTATATGCTACAATGTACTTAGTTGCTAGATGCTAATTTACGTTTTAGGTGCTTTATTGTAATAACACATATTCTTTGGTGTTTTATTTAATTTAATGGATGGATTGGATCAATTTATTTTACATTTTAATTGTACTAGTCATTAGAGAATGAAGACAAAAAGTCTCAATTACCCTCTGTAAGTGACTCAAACAACAAATAAATTAGAGATAAAATACTAAATTTACTAAATTAGAGATAAAATACTAAATTTACTATCACATGGATAATATATTCATATCTTTCTTTGTATTCTTTTATTTTTTCTAATTTTGAAAAATTATTGACTGTTTTGGAAGTGGTTTTCCACACATGGCTGCATTGAGGCGGATAGCGAATCAAGTCTACACCCCATGCAGTTGATAAGCTTAACTAATACAATGATTTGCTGACTTTGGAACAGTGAAAATAGAGAGAAAATAGAGTTGAGTGACAAGAGAATTTCAGCAAAACAAGAACACACCATAAGATTGAAACAAAAGAGAGAACCAACCAACAATGTGTGCGCTCGAAAGATGTTTTTCCTTTGCTACTTATATGAAAAAAGGCTAAATTTTGAGCCTCCCAAATGAAGGCCTCATATCCCCTTATATATACAAGTAAATAAATAAACACATAAAGATAAACCCCTTCCCTAAACTGTAAACTTCCTGACAAAGATTCACGTCCTTCTGGGAATCACAAGCCTAACACATTTCCCACTTTCTCCTAGCCTAGCATGTGCATCCCTCATCAAAACCCCACAATTCTAGGACTCCCACGTGAATCCCAAATAATAAGGAAATATAAAACAAGAAATAGCCTTATAGATAATTAAAAAAATTTCAAAATGCATGAAGCACCCAGACTGGAAATGTCAACAAGAACTTATGTTCGTTGATGAAGGCTGCATCAATCTCCCCTTACTTTGAGAGAACTTGTCCTTGAGGTTGGCACCACATCCTTGTAGAAATTCTTCGCAAATTGATGGTGTAGTCCTACTACTAAGCTCTGAGAGTCAGTCTATAAGAAGACCTGGGAACCAGTAAGCTTATCCAACATAACATGCAGTCCAAGTATGGGAAACCTATAGTTGACTGTTACTTTGTTAAAAACACAACTGTCCATACACATCCTCCACGACCCTACATACACATCCTCCACGACCCATACTTCATGGTGTCAGAAGAGCCAACACAACACTTGGGCTCATGATTAAGGGTGGCAACAGGACGGGGACGGGACAGGACGAGACGGTCCAGGCCAACTTTGGCCCTTGGCCCTGGCCCAGCCCTTGTCCCCCCATAGGGCTGGCCCTGGCCTTGCTAGGGACGAACCGTGCCAGGTCATGCCAAACTGGGTTGGGACTGGCCTGGCCCGGCCATTGGGCCACAGTCCATGGCCCAGGCACTACTTTTTTGGGGCCGAACCGACCGTGGCTGGACCGGGCCGACTGGGGCATTGCTATCCCTACTCATGATCTCACGACCCAGGCCCTTTTTAGTTAAGTCTTGCACTTGCCTCTTCAACTCTTCATGCTCAAGTGGACTCATGATATGCAGCTTGGTTTGGAGGACTAGCACCAGCTACCAAATCAATGCAATGTTGGATATTTCACAGCCGTGGCAACTCACCAGGCAACTCTTGGAGCATAATGTCCTTACTCTCAGTTATCAAGGGCTTCATCTCCCCAAGCAACTCTTCAGTCCCTTCAAATCCCATTAACCACAAGCGCAAAAACCAATCCAGTATTTTCACTCTTTTATAGGAATGCTCTAGTAGTCAAAACAATTAGTTGGTTTCACAACCCCCTTCTCAGGCACCAACCCCTCCTTCATAGGATGCAAGTGAACTTAAACCCATTATGCATAAAACTGTAGGTATTCTTCCTAGCATTATGCATCAGATTGTCATTGTACAACCAAGGACACCAAAGCAACGAGTTACAAGCATCCACTGGAATGACATCACACCACATCACATCTTATAGGTTTTGCAACAAAATAGTTAACTCGACAACGAGAATTAATAAGAGTTTCATACTTCGCTTTAACCATGACATTGTATGGTGAAAGACACTTATTGCTCTTCAAATCCAACTTGTCGACAAACTTAATACAGACGACATTCTCACAATTACCAGCATCAATGATCACTATACACACCGTTCCATCTAAGGTGCAGTTCATGCAAAAGATACTAGTTTGAAGGCAATCCTCATCACCTTTATCACAAAAAAAAAAAAAAAGAGAAAAAAAGAAGTCATTCTTCATCATCTTCACTATGTGGGGTCAGCATAACATGAGATTCTGAAATCTCAGAAATCAAGTTTCCAACTTATGTGGAACTAATATTTGCACCAGTTTGGAATCAAGATTATAACATATCTGGAATCGAGTTTCTGATGTATGTGGAACCGAGATTCATACCGGTTCGGAATCGGGATTCATATTAGTTTAGAATAGAACTTTATCCCAACTGGCAATCAAGATTTGTGACTCTATGGAGTCGAGTATGAAGCCCCATAGAAATAAGTTTCCTATATCAACGGCATCTTGTGCTTTATCAACTTATGAACCATTTAAGCAATCGATATCAAATGTCTCTTATTAGACTTGTACAAGGTTCCTTGCATTTGAAGTCAATTTACTGATTATTAAACTTAGGGTCAACTAGTCCACTAGGGAAATTATCTACAAAAGATACAAATGCTATCCCATGTATTCTAAATTATGATATGGACTTCATTATTTTACAGACAAAATAGGATTTTCTCTGTGCCATGGTATTTTTTGTACGTGTTGTAGTTACCAATTATACTTTAAAGCAAAGGTAGTCCATCCCAGCACTAATAAAAATGTGATACAAGCCAGTCCTAGCACTATTAGAAGCATTCACACTATTAGAAGCATTCGAATAAAATGAAGATTTCTACTCCAATTACCTTTAAAAGTGGTAACTATTCAGGAAGTTGGACATTATGTACTTCAAATTGTTTTCTTTGTTATTTTATTTATTTATTTTTGCTTGCGTTCACGTTATGCCATTGTGCTAGGGGAGAAATTCAGTCTAAATATCAAGCACACACATGGATACATTATTGCATAAGTAAAAACCAACACGTGGGTAGAGAGAGATTTTGACATCAAACAGGAATGTTATGTAGGTCAGAGCAAATTTCCATGTCAATTGAAGCGCAGTTTCCTGCTCCTACAAACCAAGGTATTTTATGTTATAGATTCTAGATTCAAAACCATAACGAATCAAGATCCATCACATGTGGAATCGAGAATTAATAGACCTGGAATCAAGATTCAATAAATGTTGGAATTGAGATTCGAGAAATTTGGGGTCGTGATTCCACAAATAATGGGATCGAGATTCCTAAAAAGGTATGAAACGAGATTCCTAACTTATGGAATCTAGACTCTAACTTCCAAGAAACAGTGTGAAGATCCCTTGTCAGAATCGCCGAATTGGGATTGCGGACTGAAATCATGACCTTGGCATAAAGATTCAGGTAATTATGTGTGAGATTCACCCTCATAGTAGCGACGTCCTCTTGCTATACATCTTCATGTATTCAATCTCCTAAAACTAATCGACCCCCGACCCACCATCATTACTCGATGAAATTAAAACGGGGCCCATGCTTCTTCTTTGAACACTCTTGAGAACGATGCCCACTCTCCCTTGAAGCAACTGACACAAGTGTCATTAGCACCTCAACAAGGACGCATAAATGATTCCCCTTGGCGCCATGCATGAGTGCCTCACCATTGATTAAGGTTTCGTCCACTCGAACCACGTCCTTGGCTGGGGACTGTGAGCCCACACCCCGTTCTGGAGCTTCTACCCCGATCTCCAAATCCTCACCCTGTCATTGTTCTCTAAACTTCCTCGCCACATTTAATCCCAACTGATATACCTCATCTACACTCCAAACCTTTTAAATAATCAATTCATCTTGAATTTGTATGTGCAAATCCTTAAGACATCAAGCCACAAGCCGCTCCTCCAGCTCCACCAAATCAGTCCACATGCACAACTCAAAACATTCCTCAATGTATACCATAGTATCATTTCACATTGCCCCAAATTAGGATAACATTGATATGATAATCTGGGTATACTCATTGGAAGAGATTTTTCTTTTAAGTTAGTCTCCACTTTGTTCCAAGTATGAATTTCACACTTACCTTGTCTGTGTTCCATAACACTCCTTTCTTTTTAAGGAAAAAGTTCATATAAGTTTGAGGCCCTAAACAATCAAACTCAGGCGCACCTCAAAAGTTCACTAGAAAAAGTTTTTTCGATGCCGGAAAACCCCTCAAATCTGATCATCTCAACCTTGAGATACACGGATGTAAAAAAAATGCGCTTCGAGTCTTGAAATAGTGCATCTTGTAATGCATTATCTAAACCATCAATTTTCAAGATTTTCAAGTGTTCATAGATCTGCTTGATATACATACTTTTTGAAACTTTAAATTTTCCAATTAGAGATGAAAATAAATTTTCACACCATCATAAAGATTTTCGGTACTGAAATGACATCTTTCGATATTATTTGAAGGTTAGGGCCTCAGCCTTATACAAACCACATCCTTCTTTTAATGTGAAGTCGATTCGCCCAAATTGAAGCATGCCCCCTCAATTTGGTATTCACGGACTTGACTTTTCTCCGACTGTTCTTTCCAGTCAAAGAACTTCTCTAAGCTCGAGTTAATAAAGAAATTCTTCAGATCCAATTGTCCTAAAAAATCAGCAACATCTAGCGATACCCATGAGATCTCATTTCACAAGAGCATCTTCCCCATCTTGATTGTGGAAAGGATTTACATCGTCAGACTGCAGAACTTCTCCTGAATCAACATCCAAATCACAAACAGGTTGATCAGGTCATTCTCAACGCAGGGCCTGAAGTTCTCGCATCAGTTGATCTATTTCTCTTTGTAGCTCTTGGATCATGTCAAGTTGAGCTCGATTGTGCCTTCCTCCTCTACCATGTCCACTAGTTGCCATGGCGGATCAGTAACCTTCTCTGATACAACATCGGTGATGCAACAATAGAAAGAACATGGAGTCGTAAGAGAAAAAAAAAAAAACTCAGCCACAAACATCCAAAACAAGAACACACCGCAAAATTGAAACAACAGAGAAAACCAGTCAAATATGTATATGTTTGTCAAGGGAAACATGTTTTTTTAATTTTCTTCTTCATTGAAAAAAGTCTAAATTTACAACAGCCTATGTGAAGGCCTCCTATCCCATTCATATTAATAAATAAATAAATACATTAAGAGAAGACCCTTTCTTAAACTAGTGAACTTCGCAATATAGACTCGCATCCCTCAAATCACATGCCAAATCCAATTCCCAGTTCCTCCTCGTGTAGTATGTGCATCCCTCTTCAAAACCCCGCAATTCTAGGACTCCCACATGAATCCCAATTAGTAAGGTAATATAACACAAGGAAAATGGCAATTCTACCCCTTGACAATTAAATAATACCCAAAAAATCTAATTAGTCCCAAAATTCATCACCATTTTAGGTTAGGGAAAAGTTTATATAGAGCCGAGGCTCCAAACAAACAAATTTGAGCCTACCTCAAAAATTTCACTAGAAGAGGTTGTTTTGATGCCCAAATATCTTCAAATTGATCATCTTGACATCAAGATGCATGGACATGAGAAAAAATAGATTTCAAGTTTTGGAAATAGTGCATTTTGTAACGCATTTTTCGACCGTCAATTTTCAAGATTTTCAAGTTTTCATAGATATGTCTATCTACACCATTTTTAAAGTTTTAAAGTTTATAAATAAATATGAAAATATATTTTAAGGCTATCACAAAGATTTCTAATATTGAAACCACATTTCTCGATATTATTTGAAGGTAGGCTCTAATTTGATTGTTTAGAGCCTAGGCTCTATACACCCTTTAGGTTAACTTTCTCAAAAACAATTTATCACCACTTTCATGCCTATATGTTAGATTAAGAATTCAGGCCTAAAAATAGCGAAATTATGCAGAAATGGCCTTCATAGATAACTAAAAGAACTTCGAAATGCATTATGAAGCTACCACCCAGATCGGAGACATGGATGAAAAGTTATGCTCCTCAAACGACAACTGCATCAGACTTCTACGAAATTCAGAAGCACCACTTGCATTTCATCTTTCTATAAAGCATGTCAATTAACAATCCTTGTCCAAAACATCTACAAACCAAACATAATGACTATGAAACTACCTATTGAATACAAGGCCACTAAACAGGCCCCGTCTTGGCTACGCAGGTGTCCTTCATTGGAAGCAAACCTGCAAACCACCTCTTGAGGATCAAGAGCCGCCCAAAGCGCCCAAAAAAGAACATATGTGGGAAATCTGAAATTCAAAAAACAGAATGCCTTTATACATCAGGTACTCCCAACTTAGGCTATTTGCCACAATTTGCCAATTTGCAATTCTGCAACTCCAGCCCAGAGTTAAAAAACTACCTGCCATGCACCTGCCTAAGTTTCAGAAAATGTGCCAGCTTGTGCACCATTCAAGATGAAACTAGTATAGGGCACCACTCACCCAAAAAAACTAGTATAGAGCACCATGTACAAAAAAATCTCCAACTCCTATCACACAATTTCCACCCAATAAAACCTCCCCCTGTCTTTTCTTAATATTTCAATATCCATAAGTTGATGAGACAGAATAATTCCATTTTTCTTGGGTAGGTTAGCAGTAGTATTAAACAAGTCACTGGAATCATATTTAACCAACATTCATTTATGCAACACATAATTGAATTTCCTATTTTTTTTTCTAATTTATAACAAAAATTTCATTGACTATGCAACATTTACAAGTATAGCAAGTATATCCATGTGCATGTATCACTGTACCTCTGTCTCTAAATTACATTTCCTAACTTCAGTTAATATTAGGGGTGCATTACTCTATTGGATTATCTTGCACATATTTGAATTTCTGATGAAACATTGTCAAACACATCATTTTCCCTCTTTGTTATCCCTCTTTGTTTAAACACTTTGTAATCATAAATGCTAATTAACTATAGTCATATGCTTTTAAAAATCCCAACGTAAAACACAATTCTCATTGTCATGTAATATTTCACTGGTAAACATGATACCCGTGGTAATACAAACCAAAGCACAAGCTATTTACAAACAAGAAAGATTGCAAAGATACAATTTGAAAATAAACTGAAGATTGATCAATCAAAACCAGCCATATAATCTACAAACATAACCTAAAAAAGAAGAGAATGGCCATGTATTTAGCAATTAAAAAGGCACATGCATACGAAGCTCACTAACAAAAATTTAGGTCAGGAATTCAAATTCCAAACCACTATTTTCATTGTCGTAATTCGATATTTCTATCAATCAAAGCTCAATCTGAACTGATGCAGAAACATAAGGATTCTCTTAAAGGAGAAGGAACAAAGGACTTACAATAACGGTTGTAACAACTGCCTTGACCTCCCCTCTATATGCCATGGTCAATTCAGTGAAGCATTTCACGATCTTCTCAATCAGTCCCAACCTTCGATTCTGAGCCGCCACAGCTTGAATCACGTAAACAAATCAATCACAACGATTTATAAGTTGCATGCAGCATAGTTACCAAACAAAGGAAAAGAAAAATTGCAATTCAACATGAACTTTTCAGAAAGGAAATATAACGCGTCAAATAATTGTTGGGAAAATGGAAGTCACAGAGATAAAACATTTGGAAATGCATAACAACGAAACCAATAGTGTAAAGTACACCAGGATCCAATTACATAAGCACAATAAAGAGACGCATGTTCCATGATACTGAACAAAGAAAAAGTTCGAAATACAGAGAAAAAATCTTAGATATTTTTTTCCTTCTAAGTTCTTTCATGTGAAAGAAATGTGCATTATCAACTTGTAATCTTGGTACAAACCGCTGGAGATATATACACGGATCTGCGAAACAAAAATGGTATGAAAAGACAAAAATATAATCGGAATAAAAAATAAAAAACAGATAGAGATCACAAGGAAAGGAACATGGCACTGATAACTTGTAAATGAGATCCCATGTTATCGTTATTCAACCGATTGGCTTCCTTCATTTTCGTCCTTAATAATGTGGTGGAGAGTGACCCTGGTGACAGAGATACATCCATCACCCTACTAGCATCTTGTTGGACAGACAATTTATCAACAAATAACTCCACTTACTTCCCCACCCACTTACTATCCTCTGCTTTTAAAGAAAACACCTCACCCTAACCCCCACCCAGTCCCATAGAAGCCTAAATAATAAAGGAAAAGTATACAATGAGACCATTATCTTTGGTACAAGGTGGTCACAATTAATCTTGACAATTGGATGTGAAATTAGATGGCTGCATTTTTTCCATTGACCAAGCTCAAACTTCAAAAGTAATGTTCTCGAACTTTGTGACACACTCAAGCTATCAGATTTCACATCAGATGGTTGTAAGTAATTGAAACCCCTTTGTATCAAAGGTAAATGGTCTCATTGTATACAATGCCAATAAATAAATAGACCTTGTTTTTTCCTCATTTCCACACGAATCATTCTGTGATGGAGACCATCCAAACGGGGCTTAGGTCAGTCAAACTCCATGGAAAACCAGCCTGTTGGTGTGCCCATGTTATGGCATTCAACAAGTCACTTTCAAATAGATGCTACCAGAAAGAGGTGGGGTGGGAAAAAATTTTAATCAAAAGCTTTTGCACCGTTCATAGGAATATCCATGAGGGAGTTGACCATGACTTCTAAAAACTTATTCAGGCTTATTGTGACTCAACTCAGCAAGCCCCTTTTTCCACTAAATAAATAAATAAAACTTGTCATTATACAGCCACAAGTTATACCAATTTCCTTATCTTCCTATTGTCATCCAGGTCCTCTCAAGAAAAATTCAGTCTGTCTGGGTCACTTGGCCCATTGATAGCCACCAGAGTCCAATGGAAGGCATGCTTCAAATTTTCTAACTTGACCAACATTGAGAACTTCCTCAATAATGCTCAAGCATTTTCAATGCTTCCCCACGTCATTTAATAATGAGAAGCCATAAATTCTACCAATACAGGAAATATGATACCAACAGTGTTTGCTTCAGTATTATCGTTTCAAATATCCAATGGAAGAAAAGATTCCCATTCAAATGCTACGAGTTACGACTAGTTACCCAAAAGAGATATATAAACGGGAAACTATAGTAAAAGTTCACTATCACTAAAAGGCAAATTACATATGACTCATACCCAAAAAGTTCTTTGTAATTTCGGAAAACCCAGCTTCAGAGGCTATCTCTTGTACAGCTTTCACTTTGGTCTCTGCAGGAACTGAAGGATCCTTGATGAACTGTGAAAACAGAGGACTTTTCTTGGAAGCTTCAACAAGGTTAAGGATATCAGATTCAACTTTGTCCAAGCAATTAGATTTTGCAGCTGCAGAAAACAGCGCAGTGGCATACTTTCCAGGCACTCCAAACAGAACCAGAGGTACCTGAAACATAAAAGGACAATAACAAGTGAAATGCACACAAGTACAATGAGATACAATTTCAGATTGACACAGGCTCAAATGATTTCTTTCCCAGGACACTGCAAACTTAAACTCTCAAACAAAATCCTAAAACAGTTCCATAAACATATTGAAGTCTGACCATGGAACAAGTAAAATCCTATCCATAAACATATTGAAGTCTGACCATGCGAGTGAACAAGTTGGACTTAAAAGAATCACAGAATAATGCCTGGAACCATTGTGTTACTTATCCAAAAAAAAAAAATTTAAAACAAATATCACTGATTTAGTTAACGCAACAGAGTTATTTAAGAGCGTTTGGGAGAAATAATCATACAAAGTATCTGATAATTCATAGTTAGCACAATATGTGTGCCATAAGAGAAAAGACATGCCCTGAGAATAAAAAGTTTTATTTGGAAAAGGGTCAGCAGTTATAAATCACTGTGAGGTGACTAGAATACCTAAAATATCTTCAGATAAATGACAGGTGAGATGTAGGTAATTATCATACAGAATCCTTGGGTACATCATTATGTGTCTATTACAATGAGAAAAGCACCATCCATCATGAATACTGGAAAGGTATAGGCAGATGTTTCAAGATAAGCCTGCCGGTAATGCTTTCAAAGAAGCGGTTGCAGTTGGGTGCTTAAAAACATCAACACCAATACACAGTAAACATGAAATTTTCAGAAGGGAAAGGCTCGCATCTAATAAGGCGAATGCTAGATGCAGAATCCACTATTATTGTAAGATTGAACAAAAAGATTACCAGATTACAGATTTTCCAATCTCATCATTTCAATAAGCCCTTGATCATTTCAATAAACCAATCCAAGTGCTCTTATTTGGACAGCAACCAATACATACATCGCTACAAACAGTGGACATACTTCGTTTTTTTGACAAAAATTGCATGCATCCTAACTAAATGAGATTTTTGTCTTTTGTCAGTTCTTACGATTAACACTTAACTAGGCAAGACTAAAGTTTTACAGAAAAGGCAAGAAAATTCCAACCACAATCAACATTGGATATACCCTGAAAGTGGCAAGGCTGCCTCCTGAATTTACCGAATGGTTGACAGCATTTAGATATTGAAAAATTGAGCAGAGTGAGGTAGTGTGTAAAGGTATGGGATTGTTGTGGATGTAGTTTGCATAGAGAAACTATCCATAAAGAGACTACTTTACGAATTAAAGATGAAAGCAGTACCTCTCAACATCTTTCCAAAAAAAAAATTATCCATGCCTTCTTCAGCTCATACAAAAAAATTATCCATGCCTTCTTCAGCTCATCCAAGAGCATACTCTCACAAATATGGATTCTCACACCAACTGCTTGAAGAGTCCCAATCATCACAATCATCATCATCATCAAGCCTTATCCCAATTATTTGGGGTCGGCTACATGAAAACTATTCTTCCATTCCTCTCTATCAAGGGGCATACCCTCAATCAGACCAAAAGTCACCATATCTTTTCTCATTACTACTATCCATGTCCTTTTGAGTGTTCCCCTTGCCCTTTGAGAGCCATCCAATTGAACCAAATAAAGTCCTAAATTGCACCTCCTAACCGGTGCTATATTATGCCTATGCTAAACATGGTCATCCCACCTTTGTCTACTCTCCCACGTATTATCGCCTATCAAAGCCACAACTAAGTTCTCTCGTATGTATTCATTTTGAATTCTATCCTTGCTTGTCTTGCCACTCATCCATCTCAACTCCTCATCTCAGCTACGCTCATCCTATGGATACGTTGTTTCTTGACCACCCAACATTTATCACATAAAGTATGGCTGGTCTTATAACCGTCCTATAGAACTTCCCCTTCAGTATCAATGGTAAGCGGTGATCATATAAAGCTCTAGTGAATATCTCCACTTCGCCACCCAACTCTAATTCTATGTGCGACATCTTCCTCAATCTCTCCATTCTCTTGGATTATCGACCCTAGATCTTAGAAATGATCTCTTTAGGTGCTTGAAGAGTCCCAATAAGGGATCAAATTCTCCACAATGTGATAAGAATTGAAGCAATGCCCACAACAGGAAACAAATATTGCTTGACTAAAACAATATAAAAGATTGGGTGAAAAGGCTGAGGCAATTGTACAATGATAGTCTACACTATAAGCAACTAGTTGTTTTCTTTTGTATGTCCCTAGATTTTCAGAGGACCCAAGAAGAAGCCATGAGAGCCCCAAGTCATGCGAGTGACCGCTCCAAGTAAGAATGCCAGGAGTTGGCAATTGTCAAGGGTCACTAAATCTCCATATAAATTAGGTAACATGTTCAATAAGCAACAGCCTCAGTTCACTAAATCTTTCAACTACAGGAGAATTGCAGTGGTAATAGGAATACGAAAGAGAGACTTTTTATTAGAAAATACAAGGATTTTGAATCCAAGTCGACAATCTGGCATACGGACTCCTCAACCAATAAGAAGTACCGGAAGTTTAAGACTTTCAAGCATCTTAGTCTACTCTAGCATAAGTTACACAAATGACTCAATGGGTGGTCATTAAACCTAAAGTTATCACAAACTCAAATTCAAGGTAGCATATCACAAGTGAATATGACAGATTGCTTCAAGTCTAAGAGCACTTCTATTCATTCCTAGATATTCCAAAATGGAGATGAAATCTTAGATTACTAAAGAAATGTAATAGGATGGCAAACTACTAGGTTCAGCTCATATCAAAATGCATTAAACATTCCACTCAAAGGTAATTGCAGCACTTTATGTTATCCTCATTCCAGTAAGTCCTGTAAGGTCATCAAATGTTGACAAAAGATTTGTAACACTTCAAGAAACACACACACCTTGCCCCATCAACCCACAATAAACCTGCCTCAAGAAACACAGCCACATTGCTACATCGACCCACAGTAGACCAGGCCTAGTTTACCATGATTTTAAACAATGGCCATATTAGCATGCTTTTATGTAATCAAATGGTAAATCAAACTGGAAACTCAGTATGGTAGCATGGAAACATGCAAGATGAATCCACCTGAGTTGAGAATTGAACCTTGTAAATATTCTTGTGATTCCAATTGGAAAATGTTCAAAAATTTACTAACGCAGGCCAGTTGAATGTTGTGTATTCCTTCCATGGTTTATAAATTTCTAGTAAATCCACACAGAAGACTTAAAATACATTAACAAAAGTGGATAAATTATGGTAATCATAACCAATTCACTATGAAATTCTTATAAACAACCACACTTATAATAGACAATTGTCAGTTTATTAAATAATCTCTTCAAAAAGGTCATATCCATATTTTTAGAAAGTTTTCCTCTCTAAAAAATGTTGATTAGGAACTCCATGGACGTACACTTCATGCTCCAAATCTATTATTCAGGGCAGTCAGGTACTCCTCAAATAAATTTATAAATAAAATAATAAATTAATGCAGCGTGCATTGAAAATCTAGACTTCAAAAATAAAATTAAAACTCATGGCATAGAAAAGCTTATCTTTGACAAGTTTGCAATATAAGCAAGTGAACAAATATTTTCACCTTGACTTCTGGTTCCTTAGTGTGTATTTCCTTCGTATAATTCCTTGATTGCTGAAAGAAGAAAAAATCAGAATAAAATGAGCGTAAATCGTATATAATTGTCTAAAACAACCACCCCATAATGCACTGCAACAAATACCTAAAAGAATAAATATATACATAAAAAAAGATGCAAAAAATATTCTAATTCACAAATAAAATTGGACAATGGATACTTTCTGGTAAAAATAGAACGAAATATCATAATGCATACTAAAAGATAAATACTTTTTAAAATTCCAATATAGCAGCTCATATCAAGAATCAAGACAACATTGAAATTTATACAATGAGATCAAGTCATGAATGGGATCTCATTAATGCCCATAATAATCTAATCTAAGTAAAATGCAACAGAAATCACGATTGAAAATATGAATCTGCACAAGAACCAAAATGATCATGAGAAAGGGAACCCAGTCAAACCCTACATTAATACCATAAAAAATTACTCATGAAAACATAGCACAGATAAAAATCCTGGATTACCTGAAAGTGGGAATAAATAGGGTTACATGAGCTCCCAACAGGGCTCAGTGTCTCTGCAAATTGAGGAGTAGTATTTAGGGTTTTCCGGATCAAAGAAAAACCCGCCCTAATACGACTTGCCATGGCCATTAGTTGAGCTTTCAGAAATGGCGAACTACCAAAATGCCCTAAAATACCAGAGTTTATACTGGGCTCGATGGAGTACCAGCAGGTCTTTTGCTTTGAAAAAATTGACAAATATTTCCTAGAAAATGACGTATATGTCATACCCGTCCTTCGGTACAAATGCGAACAGTATGATCATACGTTTATCACCGTTCTAAGGACGGATCTAATTTGATGGTGTGAGAGAAGTCAGTACATTTTGGATTAGTATGTATCTCTTGGGAGTTTCTACACAATCACTGTCTAAATTAACGATTTGACGGTGACGGCGCCCTAGGCCTTGGTATTTTGCAAGTACGTGGGGTTATAAATAGTTAGGGCATGTTTGGGTACATGGATTTTAAAGCATGCATTCTGAATGTAATATCTCGGATTTAAAGACTAATGATCTTATAAGTCTTTTTCAAACTCATGTGTGTAGGACCTCTAAATATCACCATTAAATATGGCATCAATTTTTAAAAAAGTTATGATAAGAGATTTGACTTTTCTAAAGATGTGTGACATATTGAATGGTAATCATTTAAAGTCGTACACATATGAGTGTAAGCAGGTCTCATAGGATCATTACTAAGATATTTCGAAATCAAAATCATATAAATAAGACTTACTTTTTCATGATTTCATTTCCCTACCACAATCTCTTTTTTTGCATTTCCAAGGCATATTATTAGCTCCCTTGACTCAAAACATAGAGAGCATTAGGTAGGTATGAAAATTTTAGAGAGGCACGGTACCTAAATTTTTTAAAACGATAAATTACCTCAAAAATTTTAGAGATAAAAACTATCTTAAATTTTAACTTTGAGCTAGTGAAAGTTTTTTTAAAGAGATAAATTATCTCAAAAATTTTAGAAATAAAAACTATCTTAAATTTTAACTTTGAGATAGTGAAAGTATGTTAAAAATTAGAGAGGTAAAGTACAAATTTTTTTTAAAGAGATAAACTATTTTAAAATTTTAGGGAGATAAACTATCTCAAATTTTAACTTTAAGAGAGATAAAATATGTTAAAATTTTAGAAAGATAAAGTTCAAAAAAATTAGAGAGATAAATTGTTTCAAAATTTTTTTGAGAGAAACTATCTCAAATTTTAAGTTTTAGAGAGAAACTATCACATTTTAGTGAGAGAAAGTATGCGCAAATTTCTAGAGAGAGAAACTATCTCAATTTTTTAGAGAGAGAAACAATCTCATATTTTAATTTTTAGATAAAGAAACGATATCAAATTTTAGAAAGTACATAAAAAGTTTTAGAAATATAAACTATCTCAAAAAAATTTAGAGAAAGAAACTATAACAAATCTTAAGTTTTAGAGAGAGAAAGTATTCTTAAAATTGTAGAGAGATAAGGTATTCTTAGACGTTTAGATAAAACTATTATAAAGTTTAGAAAGAAAAATGGGCAAAAAAAAAATTAGAGATAAATATCTCGTTTTTTAGAGAGATAAACTATATCGAATTTTGAGTTTTAGAGAAAAACTATCTCGAATTTTGAATTCCAGAAAGAGAAAATATATTAAAATTTTAGAAATATAAATTATAGCAAATTTTAGAGAGAGAAACTACCTAAAAAATTTTAGAGAAAAACTATCGTAAAATTTATGTTCTAGAGAGAAAATATATTAATTTTTTCTAGAGATAAACTATATCAAATTTTAAATAGAAAACGTACATGAAATTTTTAGAGAAAAACTATCTCAATAAACTTTAGAGAGAGAAATTATTTCAAAATTTAAGTTTTAGAGAAAGAAAGTATCTCAAATTTTAAACTTTAGAGAGAGAAAGTACATAAAACTTTAGAGAGACACTATATCAAATTTTGAATAGATAAACTATCTTAAACTTGAAGTTTTAGAGAGAGAAAGCATATTAAATTTTAATCAAGTAACTATATCAAATTTTAGAGAGATAAAGTGCATAAAAAATTTTAGAAAATGAAACTATTGCAAAAATTTTAGAGAGAAATTATCTTAAATTTTAGCTTTTAGAAAGAAAAAGTATCTTAAAATTTGAAAGAAAAATTATATCATATTTTAGAGAGAGAAACTATCTGAAAACTATTAAAGATGGGAACTATCTCAAGTTTTAAATTTGAGTATCTCAAAATTTTAGAAAGATAAACTATATTATATTTTAGAGAGAGTAAACCATCTAAAAATTGTAAAGAGAGAAATTATCTCAAAATTTTACATAGACAATTTCAAATTTTAAATTTTGGATAAAAAGTATATTAAATTTTAGAGAGACAAACCATATCAAATTTTAGAGAGAGAAACTATCTCAAATTTTAGAGAGAGAAATTGTATCAAGTTTTGTTACCAATGGACATAGAAGTGGTTTCAAGGAATCCATGAATTTTGTATAGTTTATCCAAATAAGAGATTTAAGAAATCCATAATAAAAATCCTTAATATTGAAAATCCATAGATTTTTCTGGATTTTAAATATCTAAAATTTCTAATTTCCTCCTATCCAAACAGACCCTTAGAGAAAAAATGGGATTTGCAATTTACGAGACTTATGGATGGAAAAGTGTGGTCATATGGACGGGACTCTTCTACTAATAGATGGAACCAGTGTTTTAAAAGATGGATAGTGGATCAGCCGCGTATTGATTCCAATTTGGATCATTTAGATTGGTGATCCAAATTGTTTGGATCAACAATCCCATAAAATCAACCAAAAAAACAAAAGTTTGATATAAAAAAATAGGGATTTTCTACAAATAGACTATGTACCTTTGGAAAAGTTTGTATAGCTGAGGCTCTAAACAATCAAATTTGAGCCTACATCAAAAATTTCACTATAAGATGTTGTTTTGATGCCCCAGTATCTTGAAATTGATCATCTCGACATCAAGATGCATGGACACGATAAAGAAATGGATTTCAAGTTTTAAAAATAGTGTATTTTGTATTGTATTTTTAGACCGTCAATTTTCAAGATTTTAAAGTTTTCATAGATCTATCGATATACAGTATTTTTTAAGCTTTAAACTTTATAAATAAATATAAAAATATATTTTAAAACTATAACAAAGATTTCTAGTAGTGAAACCACATTTCTCAACATTATTGGTAGGCTCTAATTTGATTGTTTAGAGCCTAGGCTCTATACAAACCGCACCCTTTATCTTTTGAATAGACCAAAGTTTCAAAAAAAACAAATCTCGGACTTTGTGATTCACGCAAAACCATCCAATTTAATATCTAGTAAGTGAAAATGATTGTGATATCTATATACAAAGTATAAACGGTCCTTTTTTAGACAAACCTTATAAAATAATGTAAGGGCATTATAACAAGTATTTAAAGTAGCATATTCAGCGATATTGTAGCTTTTAACCCTCAACACTTATTAAAAAGTGTGAAAATTATCCAAATATCCATGAGAGATTGAAGTATCTAACATTCTACCAGTATATTTTGATTTAATTTAAAAAACACCCATCAAACGACATGTGATCATAAGTTGAAATAGTCGCCATTGCATAAAACGTTAAATAGAACATCTTTTATGGGTATTTTGATAAATTTCTCTTAAAAAATAAAAGAAGCCTTACCACTTAGAGCCACAAAAGTTTATTTCATAATGGTATATAATATTTATATTGAATTACTGATTTTGATAAGGAATCCAAATGGTTTTGAGTGATTCTAGATCTATATCAGACTACTTTTTACCAATTATTTAATGGAAAAGGTTTCTATACTTTCCCTACAGCATAGAAGATCTATACTTCCCCTACCGTCCAGCCGTCCAATTTTGATAAAGAGAGCCACTCACCGTTTGATCTTAAATCTGACGTCTCAAAGTATTTTTATTTTTAGTTTTGTTTATACAATTTATATGAATATAAAATTTAGACGTGACATCTTCTCATTGAGGCATGCCTATTAAAAAATATTTAAAATAATTTTTTGATAAAATAGAATGACCAAAATACCCCTTAAAAATTTCAAAGGTATTTTGGTCATTTTATTTTATTGAAAATATTATTTTATATTTTTGCTAGTGCTAGTTTAATAGAGGATTGGATGTACAAAATTTGGTATCAAAATAGTTTATAGAAAAAAATAAAAAATAAAATAGTATAGAGACGTAACATTATGATTGGGGCAATTTTAGCCCTCTATTCAAAATAGACGGTTGGATAAGGGGAAGTATATGAGTTTTTTGTTGTAGGAGAAGCATAGAAAGCTTGCCTTTATTTAATCATTGGGTTGGATAGTGATAGTGTAGAAGCAGTCTTTATACATCAAGTAGATGACTTGTTTGGTTGGTTGTGATGACCCCTTATGCCGTGCTATTTCTCAAGCTAAAATATCAACATTTCTCATGCTAAAGTGTCGACAAGGGGTTGCCTTCTTTACGAAATCACTAAAAGGTTCAAAACATCACATATTACATTTGAGATTTTCTTTTAAATTTCTATTTCAATCGGTACGCCTTTAAAGAAAAAAAATAGAGGTCCCAAATTGTCGTGTTGGATGTTGGGAAGTCCAAAGAATTTGGGGCACTTCAGTAATTTTATAGGAAAATTATTCCGTACCCCTTATCTTTTGCAGCCCGTTTCTTAAGAGGCCCAAGGTTCTAAGCTATTTAGGGCGGCATGAGGTTTTTTACTTTTCTATCTTTCAACCCCATAAAATCTTTTAACCGTATGTTATAGACCTAAACAATATATAAAATGACTCCCTTTTTTATCAAAATCTAACCTCCCGCATCTCTCTCTAAACTCTGTCTTTCTCTCTCTCACACCCAAAGGTAGTGGGTTTCTACAACTCTCCCCATCGTCTCTCTCTCTCTCCTCGCTCTCTTTCTAAACATGTCTCTCCCTCTCAAAACTCTGCCTCTCTCTTACCCCTATCTCTGTCCAAATCCAAATTGTGAAGATTTCACAAGCTACTATTATATATACAGAGACTAGAGATTGTAAGTCCATTGATTGCTCCAAACTGGATTCGTGCCTCAGCTCTTGAGCTTTCACCAGTGGCTCACCATGGGTTCAATTTGATATGGGGCTTTAGTGTAGACCCAGGTTTTGGATACTTGGTTAGGCTCCATTTTTGTGATATCATAAGCAAGGCTCTGAAAAGGCTATACTTCAATGTGTATATCAATGGCTACCCTGTATTTACAGGGCTTGCTTATCAACCTTGGCCTAGCTTGGTTGTCCTGTACTATAAAGATTTCATGGTTACTGCATCGATAACAATGGGTCGAATAATTGCTTGAGTAGGTCCAATGAGTCTGAATTCATTTGGGTCTGATGAACCAGAGCCCAATGCTCTTCTTAATGGGCTTGCAACCATAAAGCTTAGCAATTCATTTGGGAGCTTGGATGGAGAATTCTCTTTTCATGGTGGAAGATCGTTAGTTACGGCTGGTTCAAAGAGCAACCCATGGCTTTTGAGCATTTGTGGTGAAAAAAAGACTAATATGATCATATCGAGGTTTATATACTTTTTACTTTTCTTCTTTTTCACCATTTTTCTTTTCTTTTTATTTTCTTTTAGCAAAGATCACCCACAAGTAGTCTTATTACAATAAACTATTGCTTCAAAGAAAATAAAACTAACAAATCTAATATCTTAAAAACTTTGATGTCATTAAACCAATTTTCTTTAAACATCGAAAATAACCACAATTATTATGCTTGGGAATATAAATACGATATAATTAAATATAGCAAGAAACAAAAAAAGAGTGTTGGATATTACCTCAACTGGGCTTATTACACCTCACACCAAGTCACTACCATCCGATGACGCAGGATCAACGATTAACCTTCAATCTCAATTTAGGAAAAACAAGTTTAGGCCAAACCCTTAAATGGAACTTTGAACTCCTCTTGATCATAAATCTCAAACTTAGCTACAACCCATAAAACATAGTTTAAGACAGATAGCACTTACTCACTTCTACCCAACTCCTAGATCATCACAAAGCAAGATGAGAGAGAGAGTTCTATCTAAGTGGGACATGCCCCTTAAATTTCTATAAGAGAGAGATAGAGCTTTCTTTCCTAAGTGGAGCATGCCCCTTATTTTGGCATTCTTGAGAGAGAAAAATATTAGAGAGAGAAGAGAGATTTTGGTGTAGAGATTTATGGGCATGGGGTCATCTTTTTTATAATATAAAAATAGGATTAGGGTTTATTAGGGTTTTCCATTAGTTGTCTCCTCTGTGAGATTGAATATGCAACATTGATATTTAGTAACTTGTGGGGTGAGAGATTTGAGCCCTCCATTCCATAGATGGGTCATCAACGTCATATGGAAGTTGCTAGAACTTTTATCCTCAATTTTTAAACTATTTTTCCACTAATAGAAATTAAATAAAATAATTTCATTCATAATATTGTGCTTACCAAAATTATGCACAAGCCTTCTCATACTTTCCAAAATTCTATTCAAATCTTCATCATGGCAAAGGCTTTCTAAAACATCACAAACTTTTTTCTTCAAGCTAAAACTTGATCTCATAAAATGAGGCAAGTCCTAAGAGTGGGGTGAGCCACCTAAGATGGCACTCATGTGCCCCACCCACAATGCAACGGGGGACCCATATAGCTTACTGGGCCTCCCATGCAATAATCAAATTAATTAAAATATTATTTGTTTTTTAAAAATTCATAAAACTCGATTTAAATAATTAAATCATTCTAAAATCAATATCTATGTTTTTATAAATTCAAATTTGATAAATAAAATATCCAAAGATCTAGAAAAAATCAAATAACATTTCTAAAAAGCATATATTATTAAAACAAATATAATTAATGAAAAAATTATCCATATGATCTAAGAATTAAATAAATAAACAATGAGACATTCCACCCTCAATAGTGGACTACAGTCCACCCTTATTTTCTAAAACCGACTCAGTGTTGTCCATGACCCATAGTCCATGCATGGACTCATTAGTGGGTCACCAAAATCTAGCCAATAGGCAAGAGGTCGTAATTCCAATTTTTGGATTTCAGGTTCTCCCCTAGAGATGTACCAAGGTCACCTAAACTTGATGTGACCACAATTCATATGACGTATAGGGGTATCTCTTGCATATGCATAAGTTTCACCTTGAAAGGCGATTCGCTTTCCCGAAACGACTATCATATATGCATGCCGTGTGATGGTATGCAAATGAGGCTTTGGCCCCCGTCTCTGAAAGCCACCATCACACACAAGGGTCATACAGTCCTTCGGCTCACTCATCCGGGCATACTCCGATCTCATTAAGGGATGACTTATTTAAACCCTTATCGGATAGTTTTCTATACACAGAAAACTGTCACGACCCTCCCCCCTGGCCCCACCATACACCGCCGAAGGGTGATAGAGCGTAGGATCGCAATCACAGAGGTCGCGAACGTTACTCAGGTGGGAGTGGCTCAACACGTAAAATACGGAATCAAGAGCACACAAAAAAGAAAACTAGAATAAAAACCACTCCAACAGGTGAAAATATCAGAAGTCAAGTACAACCATCTCATTCATTCATTATCAAAGTCATTACAATTTTCTCAAGGAACTACTGGCCCAAAAAATATACACAAAATGAAATGTTCATCATATATCCGAGACCACCAAAACAAATTCTGAAAGTCTTCACAGGACGGCTTTCCAACTTATGAACTTCGAGTCCCCAAAATGGCCGCCCACCTTTAGTACGGATGTCACACTCTTCACTCTACAGTTATGAAGATAGGATGGAATGAGCTAACTAGCCCAGTAAGCAGATTTACACCATTGCATTCCCACTAGCGTAACAGTGATAACAATATGCAATGCATATATATATATATATACATACAATCACGAGGTACCAAGTGAAGTCCCTAGACATACTTTTCAGTGTTTTAACAATAGTATAATAAAATCAATTCCATATACAGTGCATAAGTCACAATCACCTACTTAAACAACAACAGTAAGGGCCACAGATCACAGTCACAAAACTAGTAAGGCTGACGCCTGAAGTAGAAGTCTCATTGCTCAGGTTAAGCCAATCCTGTTGCATGAAACCTCTACCCTGATTTAGAAAGGAGGACAATGACAAGTGGGTGCCCCACTTCGTAATGTCCTCACATACATTGCACATACACATCCCCAGTACACTGTGGGGTTTTCGATAGGTAGTGGCCTTGTAAGACACGACCATCTCTTTATGCCCTTTAGAGAGAGAGCGTTACACTACCATTGAATAACCCAATGTGTAGTGCTTATATAGATCTGAGGGGCATGACCCTCCCAACTAATCACATCCTGACTCTTGTCCTATCACGAGGAGTTAAGGAAGATCTTTGCTGTCAGCACCATCATTCACATAATAGGTGCTCATCTCCATATCACATAAGCAACACGGTACCATCATTCACATAGTAGGTACCCATTCACATGTAGCATAACATCAAATAAACAATATAGTACCATCATTCACACAATAGGTACCCATTCACATGTAGCATAATCGTGGTAATATCGCATTAACAGTGGCAATATTACGATAACAATGGCAATATCACACTTAAGCATATAGCATAATTTATGCATTCATAGACCACGACATGCGTTCAAGGTTTGGGTCCTAACTCTTGGACCAATTAGAGTTTAAAAACGGTTCCAAAACCATTTTTGTACTAGACACACCAATCTTTCAAAGGTAGATGGTTTGAATATAGTTGAATCTTATTTGGTCCCCCAAAGGTTCACAAGAATGCGAGTCCAGTCGTTGTACTCTGCATGTGTGCATGGAACAACGACGTACCCTACTTCACAAAGCTATAACTTTAGAATTGTGAGGAATTTGAGATATTTCAAAAAACCAAAATTCATGCCAAAACACATATATTTCCATCAAGGTCAATTTTAAAGAATTTGGACTCCATTTGGTTATTCAAAAGTTCATTCCAAATAAGGTGATAATTTTGGTTTTTATCAACTGCCAACAGTGGTACATCTTCACAAAATAATGCATATCTTCCAATCTATTAGGAATTAGAAAATAATTTTTCATGCAACTTTTAGTCCTTTCAAGGCTCTTTCAAATGGCTGTGATTTGGTAGGAATTGGACTTTATTTGGTTGGTAAAAAGAACAGTAGGGTTAGTGCAAAATCCAGAAAAATAGTGAAACAATGACCTACCCACACAATTCGAAATATATCTCCCTTTTTGTAAAGAATTTTAACAAAAGAAAAACATAAACATTTTATGAGACTCACATGGCTTTCCAAATGCAGTAATTGGAGGCAAATCGGAGCTCGTTTGACCATTGAAAACCATTTTAAAAGTTCCTGAAATTTCACAGTGGTACTAAGCATGCCTTAAGAACATGCTCCATAACTTCAATCTCTTGCCAAAGAACATGATAATCACATTTTCTTCACATTATAACCACATAAACATACATTGCTCACACAATCATGATTCATCCATTCACTCATAACATTCACATTCATCACAATATAAAATCCCAAATTTCAGTGGAAAAAGGCGTAAGGATTTTCAACAATACATATACTTCCATTTCTCATTTCACATACATAAGTTTCCATGCATCCTTATGACTATAGTGCAATGGTGAAGGATCCACTTACCTGCACAGCAATAGTGCCTTCTCACAACTCTGCTTGCATAGCTCCACCCTTAGTCCAACAATGGCTGCCCACCTAACTTGTCTGAGAGAGAGAGAGGGAGAGAGAGAGAGAGAGAGAGAGAGAGAGAGAGATGAAGGGGAAAATGAGTGGTGGAGAGAGGGAAGAGGCTTAAGTATTCTTGAAAGTGGGGTGGCTTGTCCAAGTGGTGTAAAAAGGCTTACACATATGGACACGTGGCTTCAAGTCAGCACGCACTCTCCAAGTGGAGCTTACAACTCATGCATGCCTTGAACACGGGCGGCAGTGACCAGCCAGCGATAGCCTATTCTTCGCGTAGCGTTACCGCTTGTGTGTGTTGTGCGCCCTTCATTTCACTACGCGCTTCTTCCTTTCACTGTGTCGTGCGTCCTTTGCTTCGCCGTGCGCTTCCGTTCTCTTTTTCTCATTTATCGTTGTGCGCCTCCATTGCGCCTATTGCCACGCGACTTCACCCAACGCCTACCGTCGCGTGACCACTCCTGCTGCACTCCTCCCTTCGCCGTGCTTCTACCCTCGCCGCGCACACCATCATCGCGCGACTCATGCTGTTGTGCGCGCCATCGCCGTGCGACTCTTCTCTCCTTCTATCGCCACGTGGCTCACCCTCTATTCATCCCGCCATGCACTCAACTCAACCGACCGGGATAGTTCGGGTCCTTACAATAACATAGGTTTTTCCTAACCGATTGACCTAGTTCGTAAAACTCAGTTCGGTATCAGCAAACGTAATTTGCTTAGTAAGGTCCACGATAGTAAGGTCCACGAATGATCACACTTCCGCTGAGTTCATGTTCCATTATACCAAAATATTTATTACAAGCACTCATAAGGCCTTTAGTGGCCACACTCACCCAACATGTGGGACTTGGGCCCATGATGTTTAGGTGGCACAGAAGACCTAAATATTAGAAAAAAAACATAATAGTTTCTCTTCATGGCTTCTCCCTCTTCATCCAGGTGACCATTCGACCATAATAGCATCACAAAGAGGTTCCATGAGTGGGTTTAATGGAAATATTTATTCATCGAGCCTTGGGCTGGGCAGATACTTAACTTGCTCGGAGTTGCAAAAAGCCACAAAAAACTTCAACCAGTAATCATTAATTGTGGTTGGATGCTTTGGAAAGTGCATTAATTGGGGTTGGATGGAAAGTGTACGAGAGAGAGAGAGAGAGGGAGTTGGGAAAACCCACTAACTTTGGGTATGAGAGAGAGAGAGGGAGGGGCTAGAGAGAAAGGAGTTTAGAGAGCGACAGAGGGGTCAACGGGAGGTTAAGTTTTGATAAAATGGGGTCATTTTAAAAACTGTGTAGGTCAGTAATATAAGGTCAAAATAATTCAGGGAGTTGGAAGATAGAAAAGTTAAAGACCTCATGCCGTTAAAAATAGTTTAAACCCTTGGGTCTCCTCAGAAATGGCTCCAAAATATAAGGGGTGATGAGAAATTTTCCCTAATTTTATCGTAAAAATTCCTTAACAGAATGATAAAACAAAACCCTGCTTGTTCAAAGTTAGAAATAAAGAATAGCTTGTTTGATATTTAAAATAAGGAGCAATAATTAGAAATAAAGAATAGCTTGTTCGATATTTAAAATGAGGAGCAATAATTAGAAATAAAGAATACCTTGTTTGATATTTAAAATGAGGAGCAATAAGGGATATTTTTAGTTTGATATGTTCGGTAATTGAATTGAGAAATAGTAAGGGGTATTTACCTAATTTGACATGTAGCAAGCAATGAACTTTTGCGCGCGGAAAGCTTAAGCAATGTTTCGAAGAGCCATGGCCTTGTTCCCTTTCAAGGGCATTAAAACCCACCCCATGGTGATGATTCGATTACAACTCCAAATCCATAAATTTTTGTGATGAAACTAGACATCTAACTTTTCCATTTTCTTATTTCAAATTTCTTGTTGTGAAACCATTGAGTGAACAAAATACCCCTCATGTTAATTTATTTCATGTATATATTCCTCGTCAAGGAATGTTTATTAACATGAATGATTCAATTTGGGTAGAGGTCTAGTTTAATAACAATGCTAAAATAAAAAAAATGTGTTTTAAAGGAAAAATATTATATAGAGCCTAGGCTCTAAACAATCAAATTAGAGCCCACCTCAAAAATTTCATCTGAAGATGTTATTTTGATGCTCAAATTGATCATCTCGACATCAAGATGTATGGAAATGAGAAAAAAATGGATTTCAAGTTTTGGAAATGGTGCATCTTGTAATGCATTTTTGGACCATCAATTCTCAAGTTTTCACAAATCTGCTCGATCTACACTATGTTTGGAGTTTTAAATTTTATAATTAAAGATGAAAATATATTTTAAGGCACAAAGGTTTCCAGTATTGAAACCACATTTCTTGATGTTATTTGAAGGTGGGCTCTAATTTGATTGTTTAGAGCCTAAACTCTATACAAAACACATGCATACAATAAACTTCAAGATTAACGATAGATTACAAATGTGTCATTTTTCGATTCTAAATTCAGCATTCAGTCCACAAGAAGATCAATACCTAATCTGTCTTCTTAGGTAGTTCAAAGTTTGACTTTTACACTGTCAAAATATTTTTTTTTTATCTTACTGTATTAGGCAATTCAAAATTATCCAAACATATTAGTTTTTTTTTTTGTGTTTTAGGGGATCTAAAAGTTAGAACCCCAAAACTGCTTGAGTATAACTTTTTTATGCTGAAAATATAATTTCATTGTTTATATTTTTACAAATAAAAAAAACAATGAAACCTTACTGTAAAATGGCACAAATAAGAGATATTTTCTAATAGTGCATTGTACCTATATAAGTTGGGATTGTCTACAAAGAGGCCATTTATTTTTTTGTACATAGAGGTCACAATTATTCTTGTCCCTTAAATTTCAAAATGAGTAGGTATAAGAGGATCATTGAATAGACCCAGTTTTAGAAAACAAATTGTCAAACTTTATGACTCATCCCAAGCCATCAAATTTGATATCTAATGAGTGAGAATGATTATGACCTCCATAGACAAAAGATAAATGATCTCTTCATAGACAATTCCGTATAAATTTCGCTTGTGTCTCTCATATCTCTACCGTCATAACTTGTATCACATACCGTTATCCTACTTAGGGTGGGCCTAGGTAACAAAATATAACTGAGGGTCAGGCTTGAATCAGGTCAAAATAGGTCCGGCCCGATTCGGCAGGTCGAACCCTTATTTTTCCATCTTTTTGACTTTGTTTCCTTTTACGGGTCACGGTCGGCACGTCATTGGGCTAAAGCCAGGCTTGAACAAGATCGGGCTAGGGCCAGGACTGGCGGGGCGCGTTGCCACCCCTAATCCAGCTCTCCAAAGCGCTTATAAATCATTTTCCTTGTCACACGTCGCAGTCCTTCATGTACATGTGTCTCATGCACAAAATCCTTCATCCACGTGGTCCTAGCCAGTACACTTTTCATCTAATCCCAAGCTGAATAATCCATTTCTTGAAGTCTGTAAGTTTGAATCAATTCCTCGAACACCAGGGGCTCCTGCACAAGCTGTTGAATCCAAAGTAGAAAGAAAAGAAAGAGAGATGGAGAGAGAAGGAGAAAGAAGAAGTTTTTTGGCTATGGCTTTGTTGTTCATCTTCTTGGTGGCTTCTTCTTGTTCCTTAGTAGTGACTTTTGCAGAGGAAGAGAAGAATGTGTTGTTACAAGTTACAGAGAGAGGGGAAGAGAGTTTTGTGATGTTTATGAATAAGTACGGGAAGAAATATGGCTCAAGAGAGGAATATATTCACAGGTTGGGGGTTTTCCTAAGTAACATGAAGAGGGCAGCCATGAACCAGGTTTTGGACCCTTTTGCTGTTCATGGGGTCACCCCTTTCTCTGACCTCTCCCAAGAGGAGTTTGAAGCCTTTTACACTGGAATTCTCCCTTCTTACTCTTCGAATTCTCTCCCTACAGCACCTCAGCTGCCTGTCGATGGTCTGCCTCCGGATTTTGACTGGAGAGAGAAGGGAGCGGTTACCCATGTCAAGATGCAGGTCAGTGTATTTTCATTTATGTGACATTCTTCCAAATCAAACTAATTATCTGGTGATTAGCAATTCTTTCTCACACACATGTGGGAAGCTAACATCCATCCTGTTCTCAGCATTTACTACAATTGCGCATTTAGGCGTGGCAGTCGATGAGCTAACCCCACGGGTTGACTCGAGACGGCTCTGGACCCAAATATTGGACAGTGAGTTCCCAAGACCTAACGTCAGTTGGGTGTGGTTTGCGTTATGGAACTACACCTTATAGGCCTAGTTCGGCTAGGCTTAGTTGAGGTCTAGGACATGGTTGACCCGATCCCATAATATACTAAATATATATAATAATTATTTATTTATTTATTTGTTTTGACCTTTGGACTCAAACCAGGTCCAGATTAGGTCCTAGTCCAGCTAGGACTCAGTTGGGTCGTCAACCTTGACCCAACACGGACCCAACCCAACCCATTAACACCCTTGTAGAATTAAATACACCATCCAATATCCAAGTCAAACTTTTGTGAGTCTAGCTTGGCTTCGAAAAGGTTCTAATAAGAGAACTAGGACTTTTGCAAAGGCCTGGAGCATTCATACTATTCTCGGGTTTATCGGCTCGGAATCCCCGGTTTGACTCGGGCCATGAAACACCAAAAACATACAAGAGCTATGCAACACATATGGAAGGCATTTGTATAGGGAGTATGCATGTGGTGACATCCGCTCTAGCATGCATATGCACCTGCCCTAAGACTCTCATTTTGTTCTTTTTTTGGGTTAGTTGCTTGGGTTGTCTCTTTATGAGAACGGTTATAGTGAACCCTATAGAAATAAAATACATCATGATGCATGTATCATATTGATCGATAGGCTACAAGTGATATAAGCATTTCATTGATGTGTCCTGGGCCTCCTGTCGAGTCCATCAATCTCTCCCTCAACCATGGATAGAGCAGTGCACATCACATAAACCACCTGCAACAATTGTGGCTGAAGTTCCTTGCATGTAGCATATTTGACATTTTGCTACAAGTATCATATTAAAGAATCTACAGATTGCCGTCATTGGATGAGCTTTTCCGACTCCAGCAACTAAGCCCACTTTTGAAAAGATTGTTCTCCTCTCTAGAGCTCTCTATCTCCAAAACCCAGGAGCCAGAATTTCCAATCCAGTGTTAGAAACGTCGAGTCGCGCTGATTACTGGGTCCAGGGCCGAGACCGAGTAACTTGGCTCGAGTGGCAGCCAAAAAAAGGTTTAAAATTATAAAAATACAAAAGAAAAAAAAAAAAAAAAAAAAAGAAAGAAGTGAGACACCCAACTTGGGGTAAATCGGGCTCGCCAGGGTGCCGAGCCTGAGTACTCGGACCGAGTAGTCAACCACTGGAATTTTTAGTCAGTTTTGGCTATTCCAAGAACTTGGCCATGGTTGGGAAGTTAAGCTAACCTTGACAAAAATCAATCTGAGATACAGTCGATGTAAATGGAGTTTATCCTGGAATATGACAAACTACAATATAAGACTTCTCAAATCTAGCCAAAAACCATAGCAAAACAGTGCAAAATTGTGGCCACCCATAGAGGAACAAAAACATTAAGACAATTCAAGACCATTCCATAGATAAAACCAATGGAAAATAGAGTTCCAGTAAGTTCTTAGGGCCCCAATGTGTCTGAAACTTTGGGGCATAAATAAGTATCGGTCGTGGTCCATGAGTTGGAAACAGACTTCTAAGACACCCGCTTTGTCTCCCAACCTCCTTGTTTTGACTAGATAGGCTATGGCATAGATAGGTTGTGAAAGGTAACACCTCTTCTACTACCTCATCTGTCAAATTTTGTTGTTTTATGTTTCTGCAGCGTTGAGGGACTCGGCTGGGTAGCCCGGAGTTGTATGTACAACTTGGGATACATTAAAAAACAAATCCTTAAAAATTGCAAAAAACAATTGAATGTTGTATAAGTTTTTTGTGTATAATTTTAATGTGTTTGGAAAATATTTGTGGGTGTGTTTTTTTTTTGTTGCCATAGTTCCTTTTTCTTATGTTTTCCTTTTTTGATATAATTTTGTTAATGTCCCCAACTATAAGTCGATTTTTTTTTTTTAGATCTATTTTTTCTGTACTTTTTTAAGCTTATTTGGACTTTTTAACATTGATTTTGGTTTTATTTTACTTTTCCTACATTTATTTTAATTTTCATATTTTTGTTTTATTTTTTCTGGGTTTTTTTGCCCTGTACGGGGCTTGGGTGAGTCATCAGCAACATTGTGTTTTAAATTAGTACATATGTATATATGCAAATTGAAAGCACCCCAAAAGCCATGATTCCCTATCTACTACTTGATCTTTCAATGATTCTTTTTTTTGAATGTTAAAACAGTGACTTTCATTAATGTAGAGCGGAGCTCAAAATTACAATAGATGATCTTTCAATGATTTCTTAAACTGGATTACAATGTGACACCCGATTCCAAATATTACCTAGCCATTCTCCAATTACTTGGACCGGTGAAGCTCTCACAGTTTTATGTCATTATGTAAATGCACTCAATTCTCCACAAGAAAAAAATACAAGGTACTAAGGTCTTATGTTGTGGATATGGATATTTCTTGCTTTTCTCAGTTCAATTTGGAACTAATTTGATCAAATGCATGTGGAACATTAGGTTTTGCACTACATTCTCACGTATAAAACATTACATAACATGAGACATGGTGCATTGTTGGTGGTGCTAGGGAGCTTGTGGAGCATGTTGGGCTTTCAGTACTACTGGTGCCATGGAAGGAGCATACTTCATTTCGAGCGGGAAGCTAGTCAATCTAAGTGAGCAACAGCTTGTAGATTGTGATCACATGGTAATGTCCTTGTAATGCCAGCTTATTTTTTATTTTTTTAAAAATTTTCGTATATTGGATTTTTGCTTCGGCTAGTTCCCTGACCAAGGGATGTGTTGTGTTAGTGTGATGTGGAAAGTAGAACTGACTGTGACGATGGATGTAAGGGAGGTCTTATGACTAATGCTTTCGAATACGTGAGGGAAGCTGGAGGATTAGAAGATGAGAACTCCTACCCATATGTTGGAACTCGTGGTGAATGCAAATTCGAGCGCGAAAAGGCTGCTGTTGGAGTTCTGAATTTCTCTAAAATATCCATGGATGAGGACCAAATCTCTGCAAATCTAGTCCGAAATGGGCCCATTGCAGGTTCTTCCTATATCTTGACCGTGCAACTTCACATTTCTTACAATTTTGCGTGGGAGCCTATGGTAAAAACTGTTTTGTTGAACGTATAAGATGCATAAGCTTATGAATTAGGTCTCGACTCTTGACTAGAGGACTTCTACACAACTTGTTTTGATTAGAGTACTCTCTATTAGGTCTTCTGTAAAAGACTTGGACACAGGGTTTATTTTGTTACTCTCTCTCTCTTACACACTCAAGCTAACAGCAATATCTCCAAGCCCATCACACATGCAAAATACATGCTCAAATATCAGTGGACAACTTGCAGCAAAAGGGAATTCAATTCGTATCTGAATGCTGACCAAATAAGCAGAACTGGACACTAGAGCACATTATCTACCTGGACTTGAAATTTCTTTCATTATTGTGTTTGTGCCATGAGAAAGCTCCATATAGGCATTATCCTTGTGGAGTAAGGAATACCTTTCTTCAGACAACCTTACCAATTTTTTTTTTGCTTTTTCTTGTCATGATGTCAATGCATAGACACTCCTTTTGACAAATCTTGAAGTACTACTTATTTTTCTCATGGTTTCAGGCTTTCAGCACATTACCCGAGTGGGCCAAATGCAATGATGAAGTACAGTGAGAGCGGACTTGAAAGAGTTCCCAGTATGATTCTCAAAAATGATTTGAAGGGGTCCCTAAAAAGGTGCTCCAAGCTTTAAATTTAAGGTGTTCTAGGATGTGTGTCGTCAGTGAGTTTTTTATGACCACCTCTCTAGAGGCCTAGCTTCTCTCTTAGGCCTGGGCTTTATGTGGAACCAGCTCAAATAACCTGCTGCTTATCTATTTGAAAGCAAGAACTGTCTGGTAGACTAAGGATAAGGTCATTTTGTAGACTAAGGATAAGGTCATTTTGTTCTAGAACGAATTACTCATTTTAGAGGTCACCGAAGTTACGAGAGAAATGTTAGCCAAACTAAGTGTTAGATTTTGTGTTATCAATTGATATCTGAGTTTCTCATGTCTTGAACCAGTTGATTGTCGAATCGTACTAAACAGGATTATTTTTCTTTAAAAGTTGGTTATCAATGCCTGAGGCCTCTTACATAACATATGTTTTGACAAGCTAGACTTGTTTACCAGAAGAGCAATAAAACTGCAGATATCTACTGAAAAGCAGGTCTCAGCAACTGCAAACAGTGATCCAACCTTTGTCTTCTTTCTATTTGTTTCCTGTAATCTCTGTACTTTGTTGTGTCTGACGATCGTTAATCTCCTTTATTCTACTCTTCCCAATCCAGAAAAAGCCAAGAGTTCCATTATTTTTACTTTTCTTCCTCCTACTCATATAGAAAAGAAATATGGGATTTATTGTTTCCTCCTGCTATTTCCAGATAGCCGCTATTCCACAGCTAGCGGCTGCCCTTACCAGATAGGTCTTGGCAGTGTTTTCTACACCAGAAGCGTTCCAAAGGTGATTGACGCAGAGGTTCTGGTGGTATTCCCACAGAGGCAGAGGAAGATAATATTACAAATCCATTTAGGGGTCCATCCAAACTGGCCTTTGGTGCTTCATTTACCACTTTTAAGTTTTTTTACTTTATTTATTTGTTTTTTTTGTGTGTGTGCCTTTTTAGGATGAATATTCTCTAAAAATAGGTTTGGACAAGTTCTGAGCATTCCTGGATGTTCCAATCTATTTCCTGCGATGGTGTTATTTTCATTCTCTCAAAGCTCATCTAGGTTCTTGTCTACATTTAGTAGAACATGCTTAAGAGTTCAAGGTGATGGTTCTCAGATCTTCAGGCATTTTAACTGAGGAAACCTGCTCCCACAAACTTAATCATTCATACTACAAAAGGTGATCTTGAGATGAGGTGAATTAAAGATCTAATCACTTCTTTGCTATTAACAGGTGTATATCAATCCAGCATTATCAATTGCATTGCAATGTTTGTTAAACCTCTAAAATAGAACATTATCTGGAGTTTTGTTGTGGTAATTTTCAACCATTTTGTAAATTCGACTAAATTTGTGAACATTCGCAATGTAGATTGGTTCTTGATAAATAATTCTTCCCCAATGGATGGTTGGTAACTTATAGTGTACTTCATGCATAAATGGCATAAGCCTTGGCTCATTTTGATAGTCACTTTGATTTTTATGATGCAGTTGGAGTGAATGCCGCATTCTTGCAGACATATATCGGCGGGGTGTCCTGCCCACTAATATGCAGCAAGAGGCATGTGAACCATGGGGTTCTTCTTGTTGGGTATGGTGCAAAGGGGTTCGCGCCTTTAAGGTTAGGGAATAGGCCATTTTGGATCATCAAGAACTCGTGGAGTGATCGATGGGGAGAGCATGGATACTACAGGCTTTGCAAGGGTCATGGTATGTGTGGCATCCACACCATGGCATCAGCTGTTGTGACCACTGAAGCATGATAACTAAAAAGAAGGTTTGCTTGGTTTGATTTCATGAATAAACTTTAAGGGTCACTAAGACCAGGTATCACACCCTTAGGCCCTAGGACATAGGACATATCATAGTTTTTCTATAGATACAGGTAGTATTTAAAATTAGATGAACTGCTCTCTCTCTCTCTCTCTCTCTCTCTCTCCCAGAAAGGGAACCTTGTAAATTTGGAAGCTGAGATGGGAGTCTCAGGATAAGTGGATATCTATGTTCTTAATCCTATTAAATTTCATCTATGTTCGTATTCCCATAGGAGGTGGAATTAAAGCTTAGGACCTTAAGAAAACGGTTTGTATATCAAGTGAGTTAAAGCTAAGATGAGGCCTTTCAATGTGCAGCAACTTTTTGTTTTCATATTTGGGACAAAATAGACATCTTAAAATGCCATCAGAACATATATTCGAGTGATGGCATGAAAATCTATTTTTGCCTTAATTACGAAATTTGAAGCTAAAAAATGTGGATCCGGTATATATGTAGACATTTAAAAGGGTAGTTCAGGTTATGTTTTTTAATATACATTAATACGGAATTTTTTTTTTTTTTGGGTACTTGGAGATCACATATGTAAAATAGGGAAATTGGGGATGTTTAGGGTAATTGGGGATGTGTCATTAACTACGCATAAAGGCTAATATGATTTTTTAAAATATTGTAATATATTTTAATTCGTTAGATTTTACTATTTTTTAAAATATTGTAATAAATTCGTTAGATTTTAGATCTAATGTTAGTTATCTAATGGTTAATTGTTAAAAGTGATTGTAATTTGTATGTATAAAAGAAAAGTCTTATAATATAGAATTCTTATTTTAATAGCTCGAAATCCAATTTTCTTTTAAAGATGGATGAGCAAGTTTAGAATCTCCAAACCATAAAACTACAAATTCTCATGAGGTTTTCATGTGCAGTTCCACTATTCATTGTAAAGCTATATAAACGTTTTCCAAGTTTTAGGATTCTAACAGAACCATCTCCATAGCGCAAAGGACAATATGAAGCCTTAAACTTAAAGGGTGATGTTTGTATAATGTGTCCACCTTATACTGTATAAGTAAAGTACAACTCTAAATTTAGCTTGAAGAAGCACTTCTATCTTCAGTTCTAGCATTAGAAACCTTTCAAAATCCATGTCCAATTGTTGAGATGCACCTTAACATTTTTGACCTTCAAGTGAGAACGGTTTGCTTCTCAATTTTAAAAAGCCAACCACTAATCCTATGGTATTGCTAATGAATTTCAAAAATTGGGATTAAATGTATCCATTGATTGTTTCCATCATTCAATTCTCTTAATAAAAAGCTTTCTTCTTTTCATAAGCTTCAATATTGCATTATAATGTTTTCAAATTTTATCCTCACCCAAATTCATCTCTCGTGTATGGAATTGAAGTTTAAAAAAGCTAACCTGGGTTATTTTAGACGATTTAAGTAATTAATGGTATACGGATGCATTTGTAGAGGTAAGGTGCACTTTTAAATTTTATCATGGTATATAATTTTGATGTAAAATGTTTTTAAGATTATCTCAAAATTTATTTTTATATCTATTTACAAAATTTTAAATTTTAAAAATAGTTAAAATCAAGGAGATCTATAAACATATGAAAATCTTGAAAATGGACGGTGTAGATATTATGTTGTAAAATACATTATTTTTTGTAGATATTGTGTTGTAAAATGCACTATTTATGAGACTTAAAATCTTTTTATTTTTTATAGTAATACATCCAGATGTCGAGATGATCAATCAAAGGGTTTTTCAACATTGAAACTATATTTTCCGATAGATTTTTGAGGTGCTTCCGTAGTTCTATGTTTTAAGGTTGCATATTTATACAAACTTTTTCTTTTTTTAAATATGCAAACTTATCTATCCCTAAGCCGAAGCTTGATGGACAAGAACCGAAAATCTGACATTCCAGGATCGGGCATTCCCGAATCAGCCAAAGCCATCAGTAAAAGAGATGGTAATGTGGAGTTCACACGTGTGCCCGACTGTTCCGCTGCACTCATTGTTCGTACATTAACAGAAAGCATACTGTTTACACACGTGCATGGCCTCTCTCCGAACCAAACGTCTCAAAATATTGCTACAAATCCATGCACAAATCCTTAAAAACCCTAAACCCCATTTGCCCAATTCCATCATTTCTGCCTTTTCACATTCTCCAAACCCCAGTCATGGAATCCTGATCTACAACTTGATGTTCCAAAACTCAATTTCCCCTGATACTTTCACATTCACTCACACTCTCAAGCTATGCTCTCTCTTGCCTCACCTCCCAAAAGGGAAGGAAATCCATGGATGCATGGTGAAAACAGGTTTCCAATCAGATATCTTCTCTCTAAACTCTCTCACTCACATGTATTCTCTCTCTAAAGACATGGGTTCTGCCCTTCAAGTGTTTGAGGCCATCCCTCAAAGAGATGTGGTCTCATGGACCTCAATCATATGTGGGTTTTTGAGGAATGGTTTAGAGAGAGAAGCTGTTTCAGCATTTGCATCCATGGATATGAGGCCTAATGCAAGGACACTAGTGAGTTTGCTATCAGCATGCTCAAAGAGTGACTGCAACAGTGGTTTTGAGCTTGGAGGGTTGAGAGTGGGGAGATCAATTCATGGTTTTAGTGTGAGAAACATGATGATAGAAGGGAAGAGGGTTTTTTGCAATGCATTAATGGACATGTATGCCAAGTGTGGGGTTGTGGAGATTGCAAGGCTTGTTTTTTATAGGATGGCAGAGAGAGATGTGGTTTCTTGGACCACCATGATTTCAGGCTATGCACATTGTGGGTGCCTTGAGGAAGCCATTGGGCTCTTTGATGAGATGCTAAAAGCAAGAGTGGAGCCTAACGAGGTCACCTTTGTGAGTGTTTTGCATGCTTGTGCTAGGTCAGGTGCCTTGGGTCTAGGGAAATGGGTGCACCAATACATGACTGATAAAAATGTAAAAATGTGTCTCTTCTTGGAGAATTCTCTAGTGGACATGTATGCCAAATGTGGGGACCTTGACATGGCCATGAGGATCTTCAATGCAATGCCTCATAGGGATGTCATCTCATGGAATGCCATCATATGTGGACTAGCCATGCATGGCAACGGCACGCATGCTCTCGAACTTTTTTCTCTCATGAACAACGTCGTCGTTCGCCCCGACGCCATTACTTACATTGGAGTCCTCTCCGCATGTAGCCATGCAGGCTTGATTGATAAGGGGTGCCAATATTTTAGAATGATGAGGGATGTGTATGATATCAGCCCTAGAATGGAGCATTATGCTTGCATGGTTGATCTCTATGGTAGGGCTGGTCTCCTAAAAGAGGCAGAAGACTTCATAAGAAACATGCCTGCTATGCCTAATCTTCATGTGTTGGGGGCATTGCTTAATGCTTGTAAAATCCATGGTGATATGGAGATGTGTAAGAGGGTGGGGGATCTTATCAAAGAGATGGGGCTCCCTATAACTGGTGGTATTTATGCACTTATTGCAAATATGTATACTAATGCAAACAGATTGGTTGATGCCATTGAGGTGAGAGAAACTTTGAGAGATCAAGGAGTGAGAAAGTCACCTGGGTGTAGTTGGATTGAAGTTCATGACAGATGAACAGGATCAAAGTCCATGATGCCTGTGTGCCATGCTTGAAAACAGAACATATTTATTTCAAAGTTTACGAGACAAAAAGTGCTGGTTATTGCAGGAGAGGGAGATTATTTGTGTACAAGTTTTTCATATACCCAAAAGAGGGGTTTGAGCAACTCGCTTGTGTGCGGTTTCACTTCGACTAAAATTATATGGACTGTTTTATATCCTTCAATGATGAAAGGGGGGAATTACATGCAACAAACTGAAGTTCAATCATCTCTCCCAAGAGCCTGCAGGTTTGAACTCGGTTGGCAACACATGTCCGCATATATTGTTAGTATTGGCGCGTTGCAGCTTTTATGGACTCGGCCGATGTGACTCTGACTCGGCCAAGTGCCTGTGCCCTGTATCGATATTCTATATGTATTATTATTCGTCGGCTCATTCGCACTGCGCCTACGCGGCTATTTGGCTAGTAAAGCAAAAATTCTCTTTTACAAAAGGAAAAAGTTTATATAAAGATACAATCTTATAATGTAGAACTATGGATGCATCTCAAAAATACATCGAAAAAAAAGTAGTTTTAATGTTAAAAAACCTTTTGATTGATCATCTCGACATTGAGATGTATGATTATAAAAAATTAAAAGATTTCAAGTCTCAGAAATAGTGCATTTTACAACATATTATCTACACCAGTCCATTTTCAAGATTTTCATATATATATAAATCTACTTGATTTTAACCATTTTGAGATTATCTTAAAAATATTTTACAACAAAATTATATACCATGATAAAATTTGAAGGTGCACCTTACCTCTACAGCTACGGATGCATCCGTATGCCAACTCCACCTTTTACAAAAAGCAACCCTTTGCAAAGGGGGCTGAACCACTTGTAAAGGGACTTAAACAAATTACCTGTGTGATGCTTTCATACTTCTATTAAATAAAGGTATGTTTTTGTATATAAACTTTATTTAGGTTCATTATTATTATTTTTTTAAGATGGCATGAACTGGCCCGAGTTACTCGGACTCGGCCAAGTAACCCAGCTTCGCCAGGGTCCGAGTACTTTGGCCGAGTCTCTGTTTTGAACATTGGCGTGTTGCTATTCACATCAAATGCGATTTTCTATGACCCCATTTGGTCATCCCAACTTAGTTCATGATTGTTTATTTTTTAGAGAAATTTATGCGTGGAATGCAAAAGGATGAGGTATTATTACATAGTCCATATTTTATGACATATTATATTATATTGACGTGTTGCTTTTTTTTTTAGTTTTTTATTCCTATTTTACCTCTCTCGAAAAATCTATAAAAAAAAATAATAATTATGTATTTGGATAGTTTGAAAGTCCGACTTCCGAACTGCTTAGACCATGTTCTTTGGCAGTTCAAAAGTTTTAAAACTGTGTTTTGGTGGTTTAAAAGTTAGATTTTAAACTAACCATTACTTTTTTTTTTTTTTTTTAGGTGTTTCAAATATTGGATTTCTGAGCTGCCCAAACACATTTTTTTTATTTTTTATATTTAAGTGGTTCAAAAGTTAGACTTTCAATCAGCTAAAACAACATGGGTAGTTTTGAAAGTCGGGGTTCAAAAGTTGAGCTTTCAAACCGCCGAAAATATGAGATGGTTACTCAAGATAAATTCTACACATGAAGTGGCTCGATGTCAACAATGTCGAACACTCATGTACTCAAAATAAATTTTTAAAAGGAGTCGGTTCAATATTTTAAACATGGAATAAGGTAAGGGAATGGGGTTGAGATTATCGAGTAACACCACTTCTGCCGCAGTTATTAATATAGGTTACCATTTTCACTGACACCTTTAAAAATTGCTAACTATTTCTAAAACGGGTAGGGGTATATATTCCCTACTGTAGTGTTAAGGTGGCCAAAAAAAGGCCGGGAAGTTGGAATAAAGTTAAGACTATTGAACAATAGAAAATGAAAAAAAAAAAAAACTATAAAAATCTCGCCCGATAGCATAAAAGCTTCGTGTAGATCAATGGTGATAGAGAGAGTGTAGCAAGTTCAATGGCAAATCCCACTCTTTTTCCATTCACCATCCGAGCATTAATTGGGTGATGATGGACACTTAAATTTCTTTAGTATACGTATGATGGGTGCGGGTTTGTATAAAGCGCCAACCTTAAACAATTCAAGTAAGGTGTGCCTCCAAATTATGCTAAAACCATCGACATAATGGGAGCCTCCAAAGTATGCTAAAAGATGTAATTTTGGCATCAACAACTTTTGCAATGGCCTAAAAAATTATATTCATCTTTAATTGTGAAATTTAAAGCTTTAAAAATGATGCTCATCAAGTAAATCTTTAAATATTTGAAAAATCTTGAAAATGAACGATCAAGATAATGTGTTATATTATTGATTTAAAAAATGCTGAGCTAGCACAGAATCGTTCGCTTCGACCTGGGAATCGATCTTTCTATGCCGATTATGTCAATATAGAGGAAATCGTTCAGGTCTATGAGAGAACCCATGATTTGCTACAGTAAAACGACATTTTGCTATAATAAAAATGTCGATTCACCGATCCGGACCGGTTTTTGGTCGTTTTTTTGCACTCATTTTTTGCTGATTCACTATTTTTCCATACAGTAAAACAACATTCTAGATCGCCGATTTATAGATCCAGATTGGTTTTTGCAATGTGCAATCCTGGTTATCGATCTGTTTTTTAAATCACTGCGCGACAAGATGTACTAGTTTTAAAAAAATTAATTTATATATATATATATATATATATATATATATATAGAGGTACAAGTATTATTGTAGTT
>NW_006499728.1:6493135-6507026 GCF_000471905.2 Amborella trichopoda | reverse complement strand
AAAATTAATTTATATATATATATATATATATATATATATCTTAAGGTCAAGATTATTGATTGGAGGGTTTTGCCACATCAAAACAATATGTTTGGTTCTTGAGGTGCGGTCTTATTTCTATAGCATAAGGTTGATAGCTGATATAATTTTTTTCCATCCCCCAAATCCCACACAAGTGAACTTTATGCACGTGTAAAGCCTCCTATTACAAATGCCCGCGCCCATCTTGAATCTTCGCAAGCCTCAAGAGGCCACAGCGCGAAAGGATTATTCTCTCTCTTCAACTGCGTTCTCAGAGTATTTAAAGAGAGAAGGGATTTAATCCAAACCCTAGAAATTGATTCAGGGTAATAATTTTACATACTCCTACTTCATTTTTCTGTAATTTTATTCAGAATTTAGTTACAGCTTGATTTAGTACAATGAAAGAGTTTACTATTATTTGTTGCAGAAATGGATTCTCTTATATCGGTTTCCAATGTACAAACTTCGTCGATATCAATCGGTCGAGCCGTGGCTGTGATTCTCGGCTCGCGCCAGAGAGACCTTGATGCTTCATTTTCTCAGATTTGTCGCAGTTATCAGAGAAGAAATGGAGGTTCCACTAATCCAATGTTCTTATTAATCAGAGTTTTGGTTTTCTTATTAATTTTGTACCTTTTGTTAATTATTTGATTTTTGGTGAGTTTCAGGTTTGCTGGAGTGCCTGCGTAAATTGAGGAGGTTTGCCTGCATTTGTGTCGAGAGGGGCGAGCCATTGGATGAGGTGCTCATCCCCATGATCGAACATGTAAGCAAGCTTGCCTTATTTGTAGCAGCTATCCAGTTTTTGCTTTGAAAATTGTTTGTTCAATTTGTTCTCTCTTTCGTTTTTGTTTTGGAAATCAAGTTTCTGGTTCCCTGTCTGTTTTCCTGGGCCTCAAAAAGTTGAAGTTGTGTTCTTCTGTTATCCCAATAGATTTAGTAATTCTGAATTATCCATAATATTATCGTCACATAATTACAATTAATTATTATATAGTTATCCTGCAATTGTAATTTTGTGTAAACTGCATGTTAATATGAGAACTTTTATATGTAAGCTAATTAGATCTTATACTTCCATTTATGTATCTCCTTTTCAGTGTGTCAAATTTGTCATGTAGTTTCTTTTAAGATAATATACTTTGCCTCATTCATCATTTTTAAAATTTGAAATGTATAGGTTTCCTTCCAGTTGATCTTCCAAATGACGGCAGGCTTTGTACATTATGGACTTTTCTCTCTCTGGTCAGTCAGTAAGTAAGTCAATCCTTCCCTCTGGTTAGTCTAGTGACTCTAGTCTGAGAAAGAGAGGTAAGAGCGCTTTCTCTTTGATTCTAACTCTAAATAGAGGAACTAAAGCTCTTACCACTGGTTGTCTTGCTTGTTGGTCAGTCAGTTCTTCTTTCCCTCACTCTGGTAAGTAAGTAAGTAGTTATTCCTTCCTTTCCTAAGGGTAGTCGGTTAGTAAGCCCTTCCCTCCTTCTCCTAAGGTATAAGTAGTTTAACCGGCAGTTATAGGAGCGTCAGGGAAGGGTTTTACATATTTGATTAAAAAAGTGAATCATCATGACTTTATTTTAGTGATTTTGGATACATGCGTGTCAGTTACAAATTCTAGATTGGATAGAGTATCTTATTTGGCAATCTTATTCGCAAGCATGATGGGGATTGGTATTTTCATTTATAAGAACATTCTAACCTGACAGTTGGTTTGCCTTTCATCTGTTGAAATAGTTTGTTGTCTCTGTTGTAGGCAGTGAAATCGAGCAGTTCAAAGAATTGCAAGAAAATTTGTAGTATTCTTTGTTGGTTATTTGAAGATGAAGATCTTTTTGGAGCCCTTTCAACTAATCTTACAAGCATTATTGTGAAAAAGGAGGATCACTACATTGCCCTGGGGTGGTGCAAGCTAATACAATACCTTGTTGATCATGAGATAATGTCAAATCAGTATTCAGATGGAGGTATCTCAACAAATGCTTCTTGACTTCTCAAACTTAAAGAAATTGTTTTATCTCATATAGATGTTATCGGTCAACAAAGTTTATCTCATATTTTTTTGTGGAATATTTTATATCACAACCTATATGGAAAAAGCTGGCCAATGGTCATCTTACTTCGTCCGTTTATTTTTCCCAAACAAACTATGGTTTCTAATTGCACTCTTTTTTTCTTTCTTTTGTTTTGTTTTTTTGGGATGATTCTAAGTGGAAGTTTTCCATATTATTGATTATGAAATAGATCCAAGTATTATTGGAGGACAGTGTAGAAGTTTTTGTACAATTGAATGGTAATTCCATGTTGTATCTTTGATTGCTGACAAATCCAAAAGTAGAGATCAAATATTGTTGCTTTCAATGAACGTTTCATTGCGGTGACTGAGTTTATGCTCTCCTCATCCAGGTTCATCAAGATGATTCCTCGACATCTCTGTTTCCAAAGCTTCACTTATTGTATTAAAAAAAAAACCAAATTAATAGAAGTTATCATTGCTGATTGAGAGAAAGGATGGACATGTCAACAGAGCTGTTATCATAGCATGTATGCTTAGTGTGGCTTTGTAAAGTTGCCATGGAAAAGGCCCATCGACCTGCCTCTTACAAACCCTTTCGTGTCTCATGGTTACACCGTGAATCTTGGAGCCATATCAAAAAATAAATGAAAAATAAAAAGGAAATGCTAAACGGTATCTCTGCACTGTGGGATGTCAGTATATATGTTTAGAATGCCCGTGCTTGACGATATTTCTCTTGATTAGCATTACGTGTTTCTATTTTCTATTTTGAAAAATTGAACATCTTTTTTTGGCTTTTGCCTTCCTGGGCATTAGAAATGGCATAGCCATTGCCCCTACTAAACTGTGATATGTGCTGGAGGTTGTCATGCTTGTCTTGGCATGTCTTATGGGCAGTGCCTGTGTGGGCAATATGGGCAATATCATCTTGCCACATTGTTGTACCAAAATATTGCTACCCATGCAAAACACGTTGGCCAGAAGCTTGCAGTTGCCTTACCAAACCACATAAAACGGCATGGACCTATTGATGATCTATGTCATCAAATGCATCACATGTTAGTCCTCATGTTCATAATGGCAAAATTGAACTGGTTGATGGTTATGATAAAATACAAAGGCACTTAATTGTTTTCTATTGAGAACTGATGGGTAGAGCTATGTCAAGTTGCTTGAGAAGCTACCAAGGGATGGAACATCACAACCTTTTGATAAAGATAGACAAATCATGAAGAAAACTAAAAAACAAAAATAAAAATAATGATAGAACTAAGATAAAGAGGGACAAAACAAAGAATGTAATAACATGATAGGAGAAGACAGAAGCATGGAAAATAACTGCAATACCCTCAAATGGAGGGTGCCCTTGAGTTTGATCACATTCACTGTGAGACGGGATTGCGTTCAGTCAAGCTATCATATGTGTCTCCTATAATTGCTATATTGAGCATTAAGCATGAGATGCTGCACTAATTTGAATATCTGTATGAGGTGTTGAAATAATCTGAATTTCTGTGTATCATATAACAAAGTGTAGCCAATTTTCATATTCATAAAATTATATCCAAAGAGAAAATCGGATGAACCTATTCTAATCTTAATATATAAAATTACCGTGCATTCATCTGTCGAGATATTATGCTTTGGTAGTTATTAGCATTCAGGTTGAAATGTGAAGCTTATGTTTTCTTATTTCCTTTTAAGGTTCAGTCTATTCTAGTGGTGAATTGTAACTTGTGATTCTCTGTTTAATAACGTTATGTTGAATGTTAGGGAAACTCCATAGGTCCTTTGATCTAGTGAAGAGTCTATGCCAGTGTATTCCACATCTGTCGTCCATTGTATGTAAGGGAAGGTGAGGATTAGCTCTACACAAGTCAACATGGATATATGCAAGTTCAGGAATTTTACCTTTTAGGTGAATTGAAACCTTGTTTTTCTATTCTTTCATTGATAATTTTGAATGGCATTACAGTTCATTCATTAGATTTGAGTTTCAAGCTTTCTAGGAAATTTTGAAGCATGGTTTTTGGTGTTAACTATTAGATCCTCATTGCAAGAGAAAAATAGAAAGTTCTTTTTAGAATCTACATATTTCCATGGATCTTATTTCTCCCATATCATGATTTTGATAAGCATGATCTTGAGAATTTATGGCTCTTCGTTCATCAGGAGAGTGTTTTTATTTTCACTGCCCATCTCTTCTCCTTGACCTCTTGGACATGCACCAAGTTTTGATGTTAAGTGCTGACATAGGTATTGTGTAATATGTATGTAAAAATAAAGATACATTGAACATTACGTTGAAAAGAGGAATTTTTTCTGATGTTTGCGAGGTTGACTATGTTATCTTGTTGCATTTTTGGCTCATCTAACATTAACATGAGTAAACTATTGTCTTTGATGACTATTCATTGTCTTATTTAGCTTTTCTTTCAAAGTCTGATTTGCAAGTACTTGTGCTTGTAGCATTCTGCAAGATGATTTTGCATTGCCAACACGCCTTTCAATGGCTGCAGCAGACTGCATTTTAGTCTTGACCGGAGCATTAGTGGGATATCCACAGATTTCAAAGGCTTTGAGTAACAGGAAAACATTATATGATTCAAATGCATCCAGAGAGATAGTCGTCTCAACACCTACTAGCAGCGAAAGAGATGGAAGTTCTGCATCCACATCCTTGCATGGGTCAGAGCCTATGGAAATGGGGTTGTTGCTGTGGAATCTTCTGGGTGAACTTGTTGTCCTCGTACAGAAATTACAGGCTGTACGTCTAAACTCAAAGTTTGTTTTGATCAGTCTTATTTGTACGAAAGTGTTCTCTTATCGTATCTGTAGGAATGGTTACATGCTCATGTTCTATACGATTCTTGCATGTGATTAATTCTCTATCAATTTGGGTGTTGGAATGCTCAACTGAGAATCACGAACCTTTACAAGTACTTCATCATGAAAACTTTGATAATGTAAAGCGAGTATCTGAACCACCAGAATTTATTATACTGCACAGGATATAGGAAATGATTAAATGTGATTTTATGTTAGAAAAGGTTTACAATTGTCTGCTGATTGTGAAATATAACTGCAGCATTGTAAATTGGGGGATCTACACTGTAAAACTCATCCTCAGTGAATATTCAACTAACTTGGGTGAAACTTCTGAAGTTGCTGCCTTAGTCACTTCATTATTGGCATTTCCTTCTCCAAACCTTTCTGTTGTAAACTAATAATCTCTAAAAATGTGTAAATCACGTGAAATTGCAGCTGTCCCTCAAATCAAGAAACAATTAAATATCAAGCTGGGTTGAAACTTTAGGTTCTGATGACGGTGTGTAGCCATTAGCATCCATTGTTGATACTGATATTGATTTCACTTTGGAAGTTTATGAATTTGGTAGTATAGCTATAGTGCTGTGCAACGACCACATATTTGGACTATTCTCTGTCAGATAGCCCTCTAGTTGAACCTGTTATTTGCAACTAGTAATACATATGGTTCGTGAACTTTTTAGGGGAATTAGTGTTGGTGAGGGAATTATTTTACCTTCCATTAGAGATCGAACGTGGACTTTGACTTGCATGCTCAAGGAAGAATAAGTTTCTGAATCCTCTTAGGACATCTTTTCGGTTGGTTGAGATCAATAAACCAGAGCTTCGGGGTGCATTTCGGGCCCTTGTTTAGAATACTTAACATGAGCCAATGGCTAATACTGAAATATAAAACTAAATAAATATGCATAGTCTTAAACTCAATTGCCCAAATTAGATTTTCATTTAATAGAAAGCTGCATACTTTTGATCTTCTCCCATTTTATTTTTTTACATATGAAGCAATAAAGAGATAGGGCTTCAAGATCCATTTTCAAGTCACACTGGGCTGTCTTCCCTTTTTTATTTTGTGTTCCCTTTGAGCAAAATTAGGGAATATGGAACATAGAGTTATATAAAAGTTTGGAGAAATCACCAAAATATTTATATAATATATGTAATAAAAATTGGGGTTTTTGGCCACTCAGGTAAATAAAATGCAAAGACTGCGTTATTTGTGAGATTTGGTTTCTAAATTTTCTTCTCAGGTTTCGTAAAATAATAAAATTATAACCATATTTTTTCTGCATACCATTTTTAAGAAATTTGGGACCTACAACAGTTGATGCCTGTTGTTCAAGAAGCCTGAGCCTGGCTTAATTGGTTAGCGCTTGACGATTTGCAAGGCTACACCTTAGGCTCAATTCTACCAAGGATAGGGGCCCTCTCCCCACTGATCCACTCCAAAAAAAAAAGATTATGCACATCAAATCTTCTAAAGATCTATCATCATGAGATGCTTCTGTCACTATACATTGCATCTTAGGGTCCAAACTGCCTATTAGCGAAATTAAATGACTAGTATTGTTTTCATTTGTCTCTTTATGCATACCTTACAGAGTAATATATCGTCTACCTGAATCAAGATTCCCAAGGCTGTATTAAATGAGATACTTTCTACCACATACACTGGTGAAACTAATCTATTGCAGTCTGCCATGGCCAAGTTCTTATCTCCCAAGGTGTCTGAGTCACATACATCACACAACCAAGTCAATTTGAGACTCCTAGTGGTGGATTCACTTGTTCCAGCATGGCTTATTATGGGCAATGCATCAGTTGGAGGTAAGCCATGGGAAGCTCAACAAAAAAGTTCATTATAAGTCTATAAGATATTATGTCAGTTCCAATATACACAATTCAATCCTTGTGGCCCATATACTAGCATTTGGACTGCACTGGCTACTCATTGACTCGAATACACGAATTAAAACACAGTGAGAGCTAAAATGAAGAAGCTTATATACTACAAATACCAGGAGCCCAAAAGCCAATGTTAAATGGGGACCAACACAAAAATTGGTATGGAAAAACATGTCTGTAAAAGTACTATATCGAAAAATAATAAGGTTTTATATAACATGTTTCTCATTTCATTATACATAATGCAAGGTGGTGGAGTGGTAGATTTTGCTCTTCACTAACAAGATGTCACAAGTTCGAGCTGGCCCATTGCTGGAGTGTTTTGTTTTTTATATCCAATAATTATACGTTACATATAAAATTATTTGCAATTTTTTTCTTCTTCATGCGCTCGCAGGGTGGTAGACCTCACCACAAAATTTCAAGAGATTCATGGTTCTAAACATGTGGAGCACCACAATTTTTCAAGAGATATTTGGTTGCTCTACATTTTTGTTTTTAGTCTTTGCAAACTTGAAAGGATAAATAAAATTTATAGGACCTGAAACCTCCTTAGACCAATGTAACCTACACCTGTAAGCTTTGGAACTTAGCTGTTCAAAAAATGTGGACATTTCTATAAGTACCTATAGGCACTAAGGTACGATGTTATCATTCGACATGTATGGTCAAGGTGTTGGGCCGCATATAGAAGTATTGACATGCATCAACACGCTACACATTAAGAATATTCAAGTAGTGCCAAAAATATAAAATCATTAATATAACATCCAATGTTCGAAAACTCAACCACCTAATGGGATGAGCGGTCAAGACGCCTAGGCGGCATCTAGGCAGGTACCCTAGGCGGCTTGTGTCTAGGCACCTGCCTAGGCCGTACCTTACCTGCCTAAGCAGTTTAGTCAAGGCGGCCGCCTTGATGCAACATGCCGAGGGTGGAAAAATGCCCTCGGCTAAGGTTACTTTTGTAACTTTTCCTCCTAAAAAGGGGGAAAGGGTTTTGGGGTGTATTCTAAACCCCGACAACCTAATCCATGGCTCCTAGAGAGATCAAAACTTCCTAAAAACCTCGAATCTGTGATTTATCGAAAGATTGATAAATTTTTATTTTTTTGATTTCTTCCCAAAACATAGGCAATAGTTTGTGGGTACTTTTAGAGCTTTTAGTAGTCGATTTCGAGGACTTTTGGCAACCCAATAGAGGAGGTTTGGGCCAACATGATTTTGATTTTGATATTTTTAAACTATTAGCATATTTTGAATAAAGGTTTTGATTTGTTTTTTGCTATAACGTATTATGTTGTAAATCATTTGTTTTTTCTTTTTTAAATTTTTTTCCTTTTATAGCATATTTACATGTTTGTAGTTGAACGAATTGTTTTGTGATTAATTGAATTTTTCCCCATTTGGATGATGAAATTGGGCCTATATTGAATTCTTTTATGAATGGTTGATTCCTTTTTTGTACAATGTGTCATATTTTGAATTATTTGTGATTGTAAATCTGTGTTGTAATTGTAATATTATATTTCCTCTTTTTCACAAGGGGTTTGGCGCTCTAAAATTGCCCTAAAATCTCCCCAAGGCCTAAAACCCTGCCTTAAGAACTCCTTAGTCCTTGTTTGGTTGGAGGGAGGGCGGGTTTTGTTTTGGGAGTGGTTCCATGTCACTGGGCGGGTGCCTAGATGACTAGGCTGCCAGGTCCCCAAAATGCTTGGCGCCCCCCTTGGCTTTTTGGAACATTGATAACGTCCTATTTGGCACAAAGCTGGTAGCTGGAGTAAAATAGTTTTCTTTATAAGCCACAGTTTCTTTACAAGCCACAGTCTCCTACATAGAATTTTGACTTTCTGTATTATGATCATCATGTGGCTTCATCGTGGAGAGACGAGTAATAAAGGCTTTGAGATCCTTCATGGATGATTTCCTGAATACACATGGTGGAAGTAGTCCCTGGTTGGGTTTCATGCTCATGGCCTTGGAAGAAATTTTTTACAACATGAATCATACTATTATGCAAATTCTCATTTTTATAAATCTCACTTTTGGAGGGCATAAATTCTGATAAGCTTTCTTTTTTTGTTCTCCCTTATTTCTTGTCTCTAATAGATTATAACTGTGAATTAGGATTTTGGATGAAATATAATACAGTTTGTTAAGCGAGTAGGATACAATTTTTTGGAAACTTTGTCATTTGATTGATAAAACAAATCAAAGAGATTTTTAAGTAAAGACCTTATAAGGATGAGAGTGTAGACAGAGAAAGAGTGGGAGAGTGTTTAGGAAATTTAGAGAAAATAAGAGTAGTGAGAAATTTAAGTCACACTCCTAGTTATTTTGGGCACGTGCATTTTATGATGCTCTTGTCACTAGCGATAAAACTTATTCTTAACATATTAAGTTAATGGAAGAGTAGTAATTTTTAGTTTCTATTTCATTTTTAAGCTATTGTTATTTATTTTGTTTAATGTTTTAACCTTTTCTAAAAACTTTTCTGTATTTTAGGAGAAAATACTGTTATAGTATCTCCTATTTAATAATTAGCATATGATAAATATATCTAAGTTTTTCATGAAAGTTTCCTATTTTGTTTTATTACTCTTATTTCTTCTCCATTCTACGTAATAGATTTTTTTCTAAAACCAGGTATTGGAGATAGAACATAAAAGAGACTTTTGAGGAGAGACATACAGACATTTTCTGGCAAGTTTGTGGTTAGATTTAAATAAGGGAGGGGGGAAGGGGGGGGGGAAGAGAGAGAGAGATTAGTAGACTTAGAAAAATGAGTGTACTTAGAAATGTAAAAGTCACACTAGTATTTATTCTCTTTCATACGTGTATGTGCACACATACACACATACAATGCATTTGACGACAGTACTAGATTGCACTCTTGGCAGTATGACGTTGTTTTGTTTGTGTGCAACATGCTTTGCACGGCATTGTTAGTTTGAGCATATATCTTGTATGTACAGGTCTATTTCTCTTTACCTTAGTGCATGATTTTGGTATTTGTGGTGAGGTCTGTTATTGTTCTTAGGTGCTTACAAAGCTAAACATACTATAATCAATATAACGTGGATGGAAATAATTCCATTCTGCAAATTGAGAGTATTTTATTGCTTGCTACATACTAAGAAATAAGAATTCAACGCACAAAGGAAACTTATGCATAAATCTCCATCCATTTCAGAATATGGAACAGCAGATGGTTCACTTTGATTGACAACCACATTTTGTATGTTTTGAATTTATTGAAAATTGAGATTTTGCAGTCTTCTTGAAGTTTGGCTTCTAAAGATCCAATTGTTATTCTTGGTTTACATGCAGTGGAGCAAGAAAAGCCGGCCCTTGCATGCAAAAGGTTTGGGACAAGTATTAGCTTGGTTGCAAGAGTTGAGAGAGTACTGTGGTTCAACACTAGATGAAACAGGTATGATGCTCAATAAGTCTAGTCCTGTGCATTTAACCTATAATCAATGCTGTTATCTTGAACATTATAGCTGTTTCTTTCAATTTCACCTTCAGGAAAACAAATGCCTGATACTGGAATATTGCTGCTGTCTTCTTGTTGGAAGCATTATGTAAAACTTTTGCGCTTGGATGATCACACATTTTCTGTAAATTTCATGGAATTGTTGAAGCAGTATATAGCTGGCCTTCAGGTACAACTAATTCATGCAATTCTTGTCTCTCCAACTTGAAGTTTGTCATGATTTATTTATTTTCTTCTTTTTTTAGGGTGTGTGGTGTTATAGAATTTTCTTTATACCACAACTTTTCTTTGTCCATAAACTTATATTATGATGTATCCTAATGTTTCTAAATGATAGTTGAACTTCTCCTGCATGAATTATGCTTTAAATCTATTGTCATGATTGGGGATAAGTCTCTGACCAAAAAAAAGGAAAAAAAAATTCCCCAAGCAATTGAGTGCTCTCCAAATAGAAATTATATAAGTTCATAAATATGAAAGGTCATTTTGTTGCTATAGATATGTAAGTTCTTTTGGGCAGCATTGTCGTTTCCATTGAGTATTTTGTTCTTATTTGAATGTTTCCTAATTGTGTTTGTCCTTCCATGTCCTCAACGAAAATCGATAGATCATTCTTCATCAATTTTGTAAGCCTTTTTTCATTAGTTCATCTTACTTATGGTTTATTATTTGTTGCAACGCCATTCGGATTATCAGGCATGACTCTCAAAGTCCTTCACATTCCTTGTATAGAATAGATATTTTGGCATTACGGTTGATAAATACCTCACTAAAAATGATTTATATTTGTCAGGTTATAAGACTCTCTTGTTAAATATGAGAGAATCATATATTCTCAATCTTGAAAATGAGTGTTCAACCCCCTTCTTTACAAATATGTGAGTGCCAAAAGAATGAAATACAATATGAACATGTTATAAATGTCTCTGGTACACTTACTATGAAAAACATGCACAACATCCCCCCTTCACATCAGAGCATCCAATGACAGGATTGACCATTGTTATCAAATTCTTTCCGCTTCGGTCGAAGCTTTCGGATTTTAGGCATAAACCGAAGAGAAGCAAAGTCTGGTGCTGCCGCTTTGATCAGATTCGGACCGCTTCGGGTTGCTTAGGTCAAATTCGGACTGCTTCGGGTTTGTTTTAGGTATGCTTCGGGTCTACTTCGGTCAGCAAAGAAATAGCTATATAATTTATTTTTGTTTAATTTTTTAATTTTTATTTTAATTTTTTCCATTATTTGTATATATTTTATATATCAATATCTAATGTATTTATATTAATTTTTTTTTAAAAAAAGTTCGATGTCTTCCCCTGAATCAGCCGAAGCACTGAATTGCTTCAATTTTCTCACCAAAACGAAGAAGACTCCGAAGCGCATGTGACAACATTGGGATTGACATTTCATTTACTAATTAATTGTGTTTATCTTGAATTAAGGACATGATGAACAAATCTGTAACTTTTCTGTTGAATTCAGTGGTGGAAGAAGCATAACGCCATTGCTTAAAGAAGAAGATGTAGTCTCAGATAAAAAACTCAAGGATTTGTTGTTGTAGGTTTCATGTAAACAATGTGTGACCCCAATGTGGGTTGTATATGGGTTGTATAAAGAATGTACCAATTATGGGTGTAGTTGGCCATACAATCTGGAAAAAGACAAGGACTACTGCCATCTTAACATAATCAAAGAGTGCAAAAAATGAATGGAGATCAAGACTCTTAAACTTTGTTAGAAATGCCCAATTTGTCAATAATTTGACAGAACCATGCACCTTCCAAATTATATATATATATATATATATATATATATATATGCTGACGTAGGCCCACTAGCCTACAACTACATATAGGCCCAACGGTCTAATTTGGGCTGATCCAATGATCACGATTGCATTTCATATTTGAATTTTAATTTTTTTATATAAATCCAAATCACTTGAAATATTGGGCGTGTGTTCTTTAAAAATACTAGAATCCCATAAAAATATCAAAAAAATATTTCGTTAAAATTAAATTGATCAACTGCAACATTGCAAGGGTATTTTGGTCAATTTATATTTTACGAAATATTTTTTTTAATATTTTTATTAGGTGCGTGCTGATGAGAAGAATAAACGCTTAAAATTTCACATGATTTCGATTTATAGGAGAAAATTAAAATTCAAATACAAAATGAGATCGTGTCCGTCAGATCGGCCCAGATTGAAAATTTAGCCGTGCATTCTACTCATCAAGGCGCATCTAATAAAAATATAAAAAAATAATTCGTAAAATATAAATTAATCAAAATACCCCTAAAATGTTTCAGGGTATTTTTGTCAATTTATGTTTTTGGAATTATTTTTTAAATATTTTTATTAGATTCTACTATTTTTTAAAGATAGACTTTCAAAATTTCAAGTGATTTGGATTTGTATAAAAAAATGAAAATTCAAATACGAGGCCATTAGTATAATGCCATTTCATGAATGAGGTCATTAGTATAGAAAATGGGTGTGCATATTGAAAGTAAACAAAACAAAGACATTGAATTTCAAATCTCGTAAGTCATAACACAGGGAGAGAGGATAGAGTGTGGGTTTTATAGAGAGAGAAAGGGAAGGGTTTCTTGCTGGTATTGGAGAGAAGGAGAGCGGGAGAGCCGAATGCTCTAGAAAAACTAGAGAGGGTGAGGGAGAGAGATAGAGTGGTTTTTATAAAGAGAGAGATTTCTTGCTGGTGTTAGAGAGGAGAGTGGGAGAGCCATATGCAGTAGAAAATCTAGAGAGCGGGTGAGGGAGGGAGGCAGAGAGAGTGGGTTTTATAGAGAGAGAAAGGGAAGGGTTTCTTGCTGGTTAGAGAGAGAAAGAGGGAGCGAGAGTCGTATGCAGCAGGAAGTTTTGAGAGAAGGTGAGGGAGAGTTAGAGAGAGTGGGTTTTTTAGAGAGAGAAAGGGAGGGGTATCTTGCTGGTTAGAGAGAGGAGGGAGGGTGCTGGTTAGAGAGAGGAGGGAGGGAGAGCAATATGCAGCAGGAAATCTAAAGAGACGGTGAGGGAGAGAGGTAGAGAGAGTGTGAGTTTTTTAGAAAGAGAAAGGAAGGGTTTTCTTTCTGGTTAGAGAGAGAAAGAGAGGGAGAGCCGTATGCAGCAGGTAATTTAAAGAGAGGGTGAGGGAGAGGTAGAGAAACAGAGTGTACTTTCAAGGGCATGGGATGGAGCAGGGACCTGGAGCTTGCACAGGTTGCTTAGCTCCTTGGTCTTCACCTTGCTCCAGGCTGGGGAGTGAGTGAGGAGAAATGGGGGGGAGAGAGAGAGTCAAGAGAGAGATTGAGAGAAAATGGGGCAAGAGAAGAAGGGATGGGATACAGAGAGAAAGAAGTATGAGATAGACTGATTTTTTACCAAAAGAGGAAATTGGGGATGAAGAGAGAATTTCTAGGAAATAGAGAGAGAATGGGCGTGTGCTATAGGGTTTCACTTGGGGAGAGGGAAGGGAAGAGAGCGAGGGGTCACAGGTGGGAAGGGATACATACTACTCTCGGGTACGGGGTGTCAATCGGTATCACGTTTTAGTTTGAACATTTCATTTCATCAAGGCCGTTCAATTTGGCCCAATTAATCACCGCCCTTGGTGCACCCATTT